>CAJPEX010004868.1:0-19196 GCA_905338405.1 Notodromas monacha | reverse complement strand
AGGAATGTCTCCTTGAGGAGAAGGCTATGTGAGTTTTGGTGGCCTTGGGTTCCCACGAGATTAGCGGGAGGATGAGTTTGGCGCCAGCCAAACTCATCCTCCAATTCTTATAAAATTCGCAACAGTTTTCACCAGACGACCCCCAACATTTCACCAGGCTGTGCTCAATGATCTTGGCGCGACTAACAATTTCAGAGAAGCTTGGAATTGCTATTTCAATGGCCTGGTTCAAAAGAAAAATCCCAACATTTGGTTACTAATTCGCTGCCTGAAACAAGACGCCGCATCAGTTGCTACAACGCTGAAGAAATTTGACAAAGATGGTGTCATTCCACATAAGCAAGTGTCAACTTTTGAGAGAGATCGCCAGAAAAAACTGTGTCAATTGTGCAAAGATTATCAAAGCCAACCTATTGAACGTTTGGATTTCTTGTAAAATATTTCAAAGACTCTTAATTTTTGGTATATAAAAACTTTTCCCGTTTTTTCTTGAATTTTTTTGTAATCTTTTGTTTATTTGTTTTGCTTCAATTTGTTATTGTTGAACAAAAAAATCATTGTTCTTCTTCAAGAGCTCGTGTACTTCCCTCAATCAGTAGCAAAGTAATGAAGTTTAACCAGGGAAGACTACCAAACTGACTACCGAAGACTACCAGTCCTGAAAAAAAGTTCGGGGCTTTTGTTACAGCTGTACGCGGGTGTGGTGGGGATTTTGTGTCAGGGCTATTGTCGCGCGGGGCTTTTGTGTCCCGGGCTTTCGTTGTGCAGGGACCCCGTTACAAACCCACATTGTATAACGTTCACTGCCAAATCGGCAATGAACCTTGACGGTCTTCCTTTGCTAGGTAGCATGCGTATTTTTACAGAACAGTTAAGAATGAAATCATTTCAGAAAAGGAAAGATGAAAACCAATAATGTCCAATCCAGCAAAATGTCTGAAATTTCCATCACAAGTATTTAAACAATTCCAATGAATTGCTTAGAAGTCGATATACATTTTTTTAATATCCTCCTTTTGAGTATGACAGCTGTTTCAATGCGCCTTAATCTCTTAGAACATGGAATCAAGTATGAATTAATTTTTTGGTATGGTAATGTACCCCAAATTAAATATTTGTATCTCATGCCGATGAAAGTACACGCAAATACACAGGGGTGTCCCAATTCCGTACACGCAGTTGAGCATTTCAGTTTTAAAAATCAAGATGGTTCTTTTATATTTCAGACACTTAGTGCAGTACTAATTTCAGATTTTCAAGATATTTTTAGCATTCTGTATGATGCGTGCTGAAAATTTCGAAGTATGGCAGCGTTTTTGACTCATTTCACAGTGTGATGAAAATTTATCAAGGCAGTTTAGAGTTTTAAATTTGTCTTGTCATGATGAATTTCACTTGAGTTATCCTAACATTGTACAGGTGAACCTCGATAAGTCAAACCTGCCTAAGTCAAATTCCTCCGTGGGTCAAAATTTTTTGGAGTCCCTGTCTGAATTCCCTTAGAATCAATACAATGAAAACCACCCTAACTGAAAGTCCTTTTCTCTGAAACCTCTGTAAGTCAAATTTTCTGAGGTCTTCTGGTTATTATTTGCTTGAAATATGGAAGAGAAAATTATTCAAACAAAATTTGGATGCATCTTGAAATGAAGTGAAAGACAAATATAGCAAATGAACCCCTGCCTCAAAGTTCAGCAAGGTGTAAACTCACCAAGGAGCAAGTTTAGGCCCAGAATATCCTCATGCATGATTTCCCACACTTTTTTCACTTCTCCTCAGAACAAAAGTGTTTGTTTCCTCTACTCATCTACTGGAAACCTTCAAAAATCAAAACCTCCATTATTTGAATTTTTTCTGTTCCCTAGAAATTTGACTTACAGAGGTTCAACTGTATTAAATTTCCCAAAAATAATTCTGATCTTCATTTCGTTTCACAAAGAAACAATTTCAAAATTTGGTGTTATTCCAATGCTGATAATTTTTTATTTCATAAATTTCAGGGTGAACATTTTCCGAAGGTCAACATTTCCTGCCTGTTATTATTTCTACATTTTTTAAAATCTATGCACACTGCACTTGAAGAGCTTTCCAAAGTAGCTGGTCCATGTGCTGTCAGTTGTCACTTATTGTCGAAAAAGAATGTGAATGTCAAGGACAGCTGGCCTTTCTGTGGCAGACTTTCTTTCTGCGACGACCTTTCTTGACGCAAGTCTTCTGTATTTGTTATTCACAGAAGATATTTATTTTTCATATTCGAATTCCATGAAATGATTTGTGCTTCCGACGTTGACGCTTCTAGAGTGGAATGCTGGACTGTTAGTGAACCTTATTGGAAGGAATTTCAACATTTTCTTTCCCATATTTCTGAAATTCTCACAATTTCCAGCTTTCTTTTAAAATAAATTATAGGTTTCAAGTACAGAGTACATTTCTTTGGAAATGATGTGAATTGACCCAGCATTATTTTTATTTCTGGTGGTTACTAAATCTGTCAATGACATGACCTGCTTTTCAGCACAAGAAATTTTTAATAAAAAGTATTCAAAAAAGGGAACATACAAAATTGAATTTTTCGAATCACGAATTATTCATGTTGATGAATATTCGCTGTTATCCAAACCTCTTCGCGATTTACATAATAGTAATACATATTTACATATTTGTTACATATAGTATGTTACCACCAATTCCATAAAAGCAAGTTTAGAAGATCCTCTGCATTGTAGGAACAAAACTTCGATTATTTGACTGCTGGAGATCTGAAATATTAGATGTGCTGGTAAATCTATGAGCATTTTTTTTATCCTCTGTTCCTTTAACCAGGAATCCAGGGGAAATAAATGGTTTGAAGCAGGTTATCTTCATATTCATGCTCTACATGGGAACAATGGTGGTTTGAGGAATGATGGAAGCTTTGCCCAGATAGTCAGGCCTGAAATAAAAAGCAGGGATGAATATTTTCAAAAATCCCAGAAATTCAACAACATCTGGCTAATTTTTACCATGGAATCGCTGGAAAGTATCAATATCTCCCATCCTGCGTTATACCCTGCATTATTTTTGACATCATCTTATGTTCATAAAAGTATCAAGTGGGAATTAAACTTGTAGTGTAGAGTGAGCACCTAAGATATGGATCATGTCCCAGCAGGATGCAGATAATCATTCAAATGAACATTTTGAACTCCAAAGAAAAATGCCACCCAGCAGTAAACAAATGTTTTTAAAACAATTTTTCTGCAGTAATCTACAAAAATTGGGATTTTTTATATTGGCTCTTCTGATCATGTTGGGTGTTTCATTTTTTTTTCTTGCACTTGTGCCATAAAATTGTGAAAATAAACCCCACTAAAGTGTTGCCCAAGGGTTAACAATCTGTTTGGGTTATCCTCAACCCTTGGATGGCAGAGGATTCTTTTCCATTGCATGGTGGAGTCAGGATTTGTTTTGGGGACAGCACATTTCAGTTTGTCCCAAGGTCACTTAGATGCTCCCAGGTTGGGAAGGCCTAAATTGGGAGAAATCTGGGAAGCATTTTTTCTTTTGTTTTCAGGAATCTCCCATCCAAATCCTATGCCAGGAATTCATGGGGAAAATACCACCCAGTTTGGGGATTTATTTATTTTGCAATAAAATTTTTCTGCAGCGGCTTAGAAGAAAATAATTTACTTTTTCCTGACTTAGGCCTTGGTACAAAAAGCAGGATTTTTTTTTTACAATTTCCAGTGCTTAGTGGCACAAAATTTTACAAAAATATCCTGACTTTGCTGCACAAGGGTCAAGGGGTCCTGGGGCAATAAGAAATATTTTAACACAAACTGAATCACATGAACCACTGCAAAACCAGTTCATGTTAACAAAATCAAACTCAAGTCTCTTATGTTTGGACCAGTTTTGGTTCAAGACCATTCAGTAGGTCTTCTATACTGTATATACATACTCCAAGTAAATGTAAATAAGACTGATGGATGGAATGGAATGAAGGAGAAAAGAACCCAGGGGGTATGGGGTGGGTTTGGGTTGTACCAGGAAGAAGCAAGTGAAAAATGAACAAATGGCTGCGGGCTGTGATGAGGCCCCGGGTCGAGGCACTGCGTCAATTTTTCAGGCCTGTGCAGCGGGGCTCGACATTGAGGGAAATTGATGGCCAGCACTTAATCGCATCTGCGTCTGGCGCAGATGCTTCCAACACAGAAAACCCCTCCTCTCTTCTTCTTCCTCTTCTTCTTCTTCCTGCTGCTGCTGAAGAATGTCTGCGACCCCTGAGCAGCAGCTCTTCTGAGTCTCTCTCTCTCTCTTTCCCGCCTATAGTCGCAATTACCAGAGCCCGGGATTAATGCTGGCCTTCATGCTCAGTTACGCAAGCTGACATTCCTTCCACCCCAGCCCCACACACAGGGGGGTATAGAAAAGGGTGGGTAGGGATCGTATACCTTTCGACAGAGAACAAGAGAGCTTCAGTACAATACAGTACTCATATTCTCTGACGTTTCATAATCTACATAAACTTTCATACGCCGTGGGAAGAATATATCGTGGGGGAAATCTGCTTCTTCAGTCATTGCAGGAAGTGAGACACAATACATTCTTTATAGGACCCAGGAGCCAGTTATGAATGTACAGTATTGGCACGGAGAAAGATTTGAGAGAGCCAGGAGAAAATTGCCAAAATGAAGAAGATCTAGGCCAGTGTTCCCCAGCCCCTGGCCCATGGAAGTTTTTTTGCTGGTCCACTGGAAATTCCCTGCTACCTAGGAAATTAATAAAAAGTTGCAGTGAAGCCTGTTATTTTTGTCCTGGAATGCTGGAAAGAAATAATGGTAGTGGAAATTATCTAATGAAAAAAGAATTGGGGTTTCTCCTAATAACCCTAAATCATTTAAAATTGTATATTATGAAGAACCTTTTTTCACCCACCTTTCTAATTTTTTCAAAGACATTATACAGGTGGTACCATGCAATTTGACCATTATTTGTTGCCAAACTAGGGTCAAATTGTGAATTGGTCAAATTTCAAGACACTCTGTAAAATTTAAAAAATGTGAGCACAAAAATGAAAAAAAGGAAAATGCAGGTTGGATTGTGGGGCTAGGTTCAAATTGTTTGTCAACCTCCCTGCAAATTTGACCTTCAAATTGTGGGATGGTTGAATTGTAGGAGGTGGGATTGCAAGGTACCACCTGTACACTATATAGCTCCTTTTCATTGATTCATGATTTTTTGCAAAAAAGCTGAAATTTTTTGAATGTTGGCCATAATTACTTTCAAACAAAACTTTTGATTCAGCATACATTTTTTTGAAATTTTCCAGTCTGAACATTTTAAGAAATTTGCTAGTCTGCAGGTCTGATGAGGTTGGGGAAAACTGCTCTGATGGACAGTGCTGGAAGAGAAAATTCCAGTTGGATGAGTCAATTTATAGCTATCAGAACAGAAGCGACATTCTATATCAAGCCATTATTTAGGAGGATTGCATGACAAAGCTAATGCAGTCAGACTGCTTCAAGTGAAATCCCTGTTATCTCAAATCATTGGAAGCAAATAAATTTGATAACAAGTCTCAGAGAGAAGTCAAGTTCCATATGTGGAACCCTGTATTCATAAGCTTGGCATAACAAGGTCACATAATCCTCACAACAACTTACTTGGATCAGTGTCAGCACAAGTTATTGCAATGCACAAAAAAGGCAGGAGAACAGTGAAAATTTAATCTGGATAGCAATATGGAAACTGAAGTATAGAATTTTGCATTGAGCGCAACAACACAAAAATGAATCAGTGAACCGTCATAAGTGCTTCTATTGGTATTCATAACAATATGACTACACTCCTAGCAAAGCACAAAAGATGAACATGGGTACTGGTACAGTTGAACAAATGAAGAATTGCAGGAAGTTATAACTGGAAAAACACTGGGCCTCAAACTCTCAATCTGCTGGGGGAATGATGTCAAAGGTTTTTTTTCTCTTTTCTATACCAACAAATAATAGCTATAAGGATTCCAAAAATGTGATCAAAAATCCAAAAAATAAAAATAAAAATAAGCAACAATTTTGCTGAACTGCGAACAGTTAATAAAGAACCTTGAAAAGATGAGCACAACGTATTATCCTTGTCTGGACAATCAATAAAAAATTATAATAAGGCATATTTTGGCTTTATGCCCATCCATTTGTACTATAGACATCCAATTTATTCAAAAGATATGAAAAATTTGGAATATTGACAGCTAATGTATGTGTGTATGTGTGAGCAATGAAAGTGTGGGGGGGGGGGGAAGTCCTTGACTCATAGTGGTCTAAAATATATTGTTTGTGATGGAATTCAGAGAGGAACTGAGTACAGATTTGACAAATATAGTTTATGGACTTGGAGAGATTTGAGTTATCAAAGTTGAACTGTAGCATTTGTAACCCAGAAACTGAATTGCGAATATTTTCTTTTCTCCATATATGGAGAGAGATCCTTCTCTACAAGGTAATTGTTTCCTTGCAGCTTTTCCCCTTTTGTTTTGGTTCCCCCTCTCTCACGTTGGCCCGCATTAATGCATGACGGTTGTTATTGCGTATTTCAGCAGGTGAAAAATTGCCTGGAGTATTGCAGGTGATAGGAAATGGCCAACTTTTATTTCATCATCAGATAATTTCAACTTTTATTGCCTTCCCGACATTTGAGAAAAATGTAATGGAATTCATTTCTATATTTTGATTGATTATGCTGCAGAAAATTTTCCTGTTTCATATTTGCAAAACATTTCTGCGGACCAGCGCAGACAATGGGTTGGGGCCCACTGATCTAAGCGATCGATGCTGTGAAGTGACAATTTTAGGGTACCAAAGTCTTGGTGTCAAAATCCTCTATGAAACTGTGAGATGAGTGATACTGTAAAATTCAAAAAACTGTTCATTCCTTTGTTCATTTCTTCAGTTGTATTCCCCTAGTCCACATTCGAGCAAAATCACCAAGATGGTTTTCGTATGTGTTTCATTGTTTCCGAGAGGACTTTTCAATAAAACTTTTTCGATTACTGTACGGTACTATACTTGAAACAGGTTGTAGCACTTGAAGTAATGTACCTGTAAGTAAATCAAGAGTAAGTTACGGATTGTACGTTAACTTTTGTGCGTAAATTGTATTTCTTCACTGTGATTCGCACTTGCAGATCTGTGTCTTCTACGTTTCTCTCCAAGTTGGTTACGGCGAGGAACACTTGAAACGCTGTGCTGGGATTTAAGAATTATTGCGATATCCACTAGAAATTGCGATGTTCGCTCTTGTACAGTATATCAATGTTGCTATGTGGCAGTCTTGAGAATAAGATATTCAAGGAGTCATCGTTTTAAATTTTTCTCGTTTTTCAATTATGTACGTACAGTATATGAAATTAGGATAAGACACTCTTGCTGAGACGAGAAAAGTTCAACCCCAAAACCCTTGCTGAAAGACGATTATCTCACTGCTAGCATTATTATTCCGAACAGCTCGATCTTCACGGCAGTTAATTCTCGGTCAGATTTTGGTCATTAAGGGAGCGAGGCAGGAAGTACTTTCCGCACTTTTATATGTTATTTATATTTATAATATATACCCGGAGATACCCAGATATTTGTATTCATCAAGAGTGTTCAGGGAACCCGCAGTTCCTCAATCTCGGCAAATATTTTGCCTCTATATTCTATGTTTCCAGGAAGGTATAAATACACCTTCATTCCCACATATTTCCTCAGAATTAATCTAGAACAGGGCTTTTCAACCTTTTTGAAGCGCGTACCCCTTTTCAACCTCTGGAACAGTCAGGTACCCCCACCATCACTAACTTCAAATGTGTGTTTATATCATGTAATTAACCATATTTTCTAACATTTCCTTGAAGCTTCCTAATTACATTAAAACAAAATTTACTCCATCAAATCTCTCTTGTATTTCACATTTATTGAAGAAGATGATGCATCAGGTAAACAATGTATGTCAAATATGCAAATTTAGTGACTGTGCAAGCTTAAAATAAGAAAACATGGAACACTTTACCACCCATCTTACCTTCTTTCAATTTTCAAGTCTGATGGTGCCATACAACCATTTTTTTATAAATTTTGAAAATGTAAAAATTGGGATGCAAAAATTGAAATATTTAAATTTAGCACACTAATTTTTTTAATTGTGATGTATTTAAAAGTTTATTGCAGGGTTAGATGCGGACTAAAGTTGTAAAAATTTATAAATTTTTTGTTGGGGAGAATGTTGGAAGTTGAATCAGTTGAAAATAAAAATGTGATAAGATTTTTCCCAATTTTCTCCTGATTTTGAAAAAGTTTTGCATTTTTCATTCTCAATCCATCATGTTGAAGCCTGTTTAAAAATTAGAAACACCATAGTGTTTATAATAAAAGTTTTAAAACTTAGTTTGGTTGAATATTGAATGTTTAGCAAATTTTTGTTCTTTGAGAAATGGGACACAAAAATTTGAAATTTTCTCTTTAGCTCACTATAGTTTCTTTAAAATTTGCTCTATTTCATAATTTCTTGCAGGGCTAGATGCGCATTAAAGGTGTACAGATTTAGAAATTTTTAAATCAGGACAAATTTTGTAAAATGAATTAGTTGAAAATTAAAATGTGAACCAATTTTTCCCAATTTTGGCCTGATATTCAAAAATGTTTTGCATTTGTCATGATATCTCACTCAATTTTGAAGCCTTTTCAAAATTTCAAAAAAGAAAATTTAGAAAATATCTGTGCACCTTCAAAATTTGAAGAAATTTGAAAATTGAGTCAAAATTCATTTCTTGACAAATTTTCAAACTTTGGACAACAGGAAACGTGACCCTGGTGCATGCCTCTCTAGGGCTCTGTGGGAGGGAGGTAAGGGGCAGGAAGGAAGGGAGGGCCAGCGCAAATTTAAAAAAAGTGTGAACCTAGGATGGCAAGCAATTTTTACCTCCACTCTTCTGGTCGAAAGAACACATAGGGATTTTTTTTTGACCAGACAGTGGTTGGCATACCCCCTGGCAAGCACTTGCATACCCCTTGGGGTACGCGTACCACCGGTTGAAAAGCCCTGATCTAGAATCATTCACCGTTATTTCTCAGAGAGACTTGCAGAACGTTTTAGCAAGACTCTCTTAAAGCTCTCTATTTTTATGTTTGTGAGATTGTACAAATATTTGTGGATTGAATATATTTGAAACATATATTTTTATTGAACTCGAATATTTATTTATACCTCGGTCTATGGACAACACATTGTTGAACCTTGATAACTCAAACCCCCCTAAAAATCAAATACCTCCACAATTATAAGTTTTTTCAAGTCCCTCCTGTATCAATTCCCTTAGAAACCATGCATTAAAAGCCTCCTTAACTCAAAGGGTTTTATCTTCAAACCTCCACAAGTTGATTTTACTGCGACCTTTTGGCTATTATTATAGCAATAAAATTCAACTTTATGTGTTTTTAAAGGAAGTGAAAAACTAATTAGACAAATGAACCTGTGCCTTCAAGTTCAGCATGCTGTAAACTCATTTAAAAAGCAATTCAAGGCCCAGAATATCGCCATTTTTAATGTAATGCAATTCTTCTATGTTCCCCACAACAAAAATGCTTTTTTCCCTGACTTGAAACCTCCATAAATCAAAACCTTCCTAAGTTGAAACCTTGGCAAGTTTATTGTTTTTTTTTTGCTGGTCCCTTAAAATTCTACTTGGAGAGGTTCAGCTATAATTTTCACATATTTAGTGAATACTGAATATGGACTTTAATCCGAACAAAACCTTCCTCAAAATCATTCTGCCTTCTGATGCTCAAGAGTATCTATATAGAAACCAGTGTATATAAGCATCATACCCCCTGCCGGAAAACAAAGAAACCAATCAATCAAGATAAATACTCTAGCACATTAGTCACTTTCTCCTCCAGCAAGCATCCACTTCATCAGCAGGCAAAAGAGCAACATAAGAAAAAGGGGGGCAGAATCACAGAGCCCTCTGGCCTTTCTTCTTCGACACACTCACGTCACTCGTCGACGTCGCACAACTCTCTGATGCGTGCGAGATTTTCATTTTTCTTCCCTCGTCGGAAGCAAATAAAAAACAAGAATATAAGACCCGGATTTCCTGTATAGTATAGCAAGAGGAAAATGGAGTGTGCAAGGGAAATATCGCAAGTCATGCGACCAACACACACACACAAAGATACACGAAAAGCTTTCGGTTCCTTTAGCAAGAGAGGAATGCTTGCAGAAATTCTTTGAGGTGCTGGAAAGCTCTGCAAAATACACACACACACATGTATAGAAAGCTGGATTCGTTGAAGCAGAAGCATGTCGATGCATCAAGTCAAAAAGCTCCATTGTATTTATGCTTTGCCTTTTGTTGTGTTATATATGGTGGCAACTCTGGCAAGCAATTTTATTTTTGGGTGTTTATTTTGGGTCTGTGTCACTCATGTTTCCTCCTTTTCTCATCCCCCTTTTCATCCTTTAAATACTTCCGGCTGACTGAAGGTTCTTCTTCCGCATTCTTTTTTTTTACAATGTTTTTTTATGGAGATGTCTTTCTTCTATCAATCTCTGAAGAGAAAAACGAGAGACTTGTATAACAAGTATCTTTCGTTGCCATCGCATCAATGTGATTAACTATCTCCTTCCGCATCAGGGTATCTTATAGCTTTTGTCTGATATGGTTGTCAATCACGTTTTTCTCTGTGAGATGATCTATGTAAATATGGAACCGATAATAAAAATGCGAGTGAGATTTAATCAGAGAAATGGGTGTTTTGGGATGGGATGGAGAAAATATCTGTTTGGCTGTGAAATAATACTTTTTTTTTGTGAGGATGTTGAAGTGAACCATTTTTTTTTATTGTTTTGAAAAGAATATTTTTCAATCAGCTTCCAGATAGGGAAGGACATTCAAGCCCTGAAATCTTTGGACTTTCTTCTGAAATACAAGTTGTTTTCCAAAACTATGAGAAAATTAAAGCAACTGTGATGATCAGTCACTGTCAAGCTTTAATATTACAGCTGAGGACTTGAAACAGAGGTTTAAATTGTTTTCAACTTCCAAAGGAAACGCAAAAGTTACTCTGTGAGAGTATAAATGGATGATCTTTATTATATTCTTCACACACAGTAAATACAATACAATTGCTGTGGAGCAAAGGAAGGTGGACAAGGCATTTGGTCAGAGTCAGGTGCAGTAAACTTAACACAACATAAAATGCACCTGTATATATATAGCTTTTGCTGGCCAAGGTTGAGGGATGCATGTAGAAGCCAAATTGGATCAGGGGCATCATACTTTGTTTCCTTAAAAGGAAGGAAGCATGAGCACAGTTGGGAAAGTATTCTTTCAACAACAGGATTGTGAAATGTAATTGCTAGCACACCAGGTGCAGCCAAGCATAGCAGAAATACATTAGCTTGAAAGGGTTGTACAGAAAGTGAAGGGTGTTGCAGTTATTATTATGACTACAAAGTTTAATGTGAAGGACAGTAGTTTGGAAATCTATTTAAATATGGAGCCATTGTTAAAATACTAGTGAAAATTAATCATAGAAATGGGGTTTTAGTACAGGAATACATTAAAAGGAAGAAACTGTTTTATTGGTGTCTTGAAATATTATTTGTAGTTGATATTTTAATTGTGCACCACTTCTCTTAGGTAATGAAACAGAAGAGATTAAAATCCATGTCCTCATACATTGGGATTGTCTTTAAAAAAAATTAACATAACAATCTTCTTTGAAACCATTTTAGGAATGAGGAATTGTTATGTGCTATTTGTCAATTTGTGTATCCATTCTCCAAAAAGTTCAGGTTTCTCCAAGGAATCTGGATAGGGCAAATATTCACATTCATTTTTAGATTGTTTGGTAAAAGTTTAAAAAAAATTCTTGTCACTTTTTGGAGAGTTTATAAGTGGATAGTCCTTTCTCTGGAAATCGGCATCCAGATCAGTGTATGGTGAGAATTTATTTCCATGGAGCAATGTAATCGACCTCCTGCTGTCCGAAGAAGTGCTTCTCTGATAATTTATCCATAAACAGTACCAATAAACCAGAAAACCCACAAATCAGTACAAGATGTCGCCCATCACTGCAATTTTCTGGGAATATTGGGTACACACTGTCTTTTGTTGCAGCAGAAGGTCCAAAGCTTTCATCAGTTTCTCAACATGCTCATAGAAATTCAGTCATAGGGCCTCATTCAAATTCAGGAAGGCCATGAATTTCAGTCAATAGCTCTGTCATGCTTGAGGCATTATGAGATTTAGTATAGTGTGTAAATACTGTAATTCAAGAAGATCCTGTTCAAGCCAGGAATTGCAAATCTTTAGGATTGATTATAACAGCTGTGAAGGATCATGTTTTCTAATTTTTCTATTAGGTTCAATTTCCAAAAGAAACTGTAAATTTTCTCTTGTGAGGAACTCTGTCCCTCAACACTGAACATTCTTTTCCTAAAAAAGGTGTATCTGCTTGTTAAGCTTATCTTCAAGAGCCATATTTTAAGTTAATCAGTTCCTTACATTTTCTTGAAGTTCAAATTTTCTCAAAAGCCCAAAAACTCAAAGTGTTCCCCTATTTCTTTCTATCAATTTATTTCTTTGGAAAATGGGACTCGCAAAGTCTACAAAAATTCTTAGTTAATACATGCATTTTAAAAGATGCTTTATAGGTTACCTGCATGCTGGCACTTTCTTCAAACCCTCTGTGAAGTAAAAGATGCATTGTTCTTTCAGCTAAATCTTGCAAGATGAGAAGAGGTCCATAAATTAAAGAATGCTGAGAAAGACATTGGTTGAAGAACTAGCAGTGATGATTTTGTTGTCTTAACTGGTCAAAGAATGTGCATAGCATGAATTGGGCTTGGTGTCAACATACTTTGTTGCACATTCAATGAAAGAAATGGGAATTATTCAAGAAGTTGTTCTGGGTAGCAACAGAATGCTGGTGCTGGGAGTTGTAAACCAGGCACAATGAGGCATAACAAAACATGGAATAATGCAGGAACTTCAAAGTGCTGTTTATATGGTTGTCATAACAATATGACCACAATGTATACATTGTTTTCCTGACCCCCATCAAGCATAAAAGATAAGACATACTCTCATATATGCAGGTGGACTCTCTCTGCAACAAAACTCAAGGGGCAAGAAAATGTTTTTACAGACAAAATTTGTTGCATGGAGAACCCCTATAACATGGGGATGAGTTAACCCTGTGGGAGCAAAAACAATCATTATATGGGAAAAATTGTTGTAGGCAAGATCATTGCAGAGAGGAAGTCAATCTGTATACATTTTCTCAATGGTAGCATTTTCTTGTAACTCTCCTTGCAAGTACAGTGAGGCCCCAAAATGCAGACATCCCAAGACCTGGATGATTTTACTTGGTGACCTTTAGAACTTGGAAAAATATGGACCAACATCTAGACAATAACTCTATTTATTTGGACATTTTCCCAAAATGTCTGAAAACATTTTTATATTTTATCTGTCTAAAATTATTTGTTGAAAAAATTGAATTATTTACAGTGACAAGCACTAAAAATAAATTTCAACTTGAAATTACCCAAATTCATACTGAAAAGCAGGCTAATTATGTGCTTATTTTCTTTTTTATTCAATTGATCATGTGTGCTGAGTATAAATAACAAAACATGTTCATGTTTTTTGCTTCTTGAGCTTATTCTGATTTGAAAAGATTAGATTCTGTGTGGTTTTCTTCTGTTCATTTTTTCCACGCCTTTAAGTTTTCAAACTCATTTTTGGGTGGGGGGACGTTTTTTATTTCATTTTGATCTACAGGAGAACTAATTGAAAATACTTCATTGAAGTCTATTTGAAAACAATTAAGGTCCAACATGCAGATGTTCCAACATATAGGGACAAGGTTGATGCACCAATTACATTCACATCTTGGGGTCTCAGTGTATCTGAGTTGTACCATGGCATGATTAATCTTCTTTGCCAACTTTTGCCAACCNATGTCTTTCTTCTATCAATCTCTGAAGAGAAAAACGAGAGACTTGTATAACAAGTATCTTTCGTTGCCATCGCATCAATGTGATTAACTATCTCCTTCCGCATCAGGGTATCTTATAGCTTTTGTCTGATATGGTTGTCAATCACGTTTTTCTCTGTGAGATGATCTATGTAAATATGGAACCGATAATAAAAATGCGAGTGAGATTTAATCAGAGAAATGGGTGTTTTGGGATGGGATGGAGAAAATATCTGTTGAGCTTTGAAATTATACTCGTTATTTTTTTTATGTAAGGACGTTGAAGTGAAGCATACTTATTTTTTGCGTTTTTAAAATAATAAGAGCGGAATTTTTTCAATCAGTTTCCGGATAGAGAAGGGAATTCAAGCCCTGAAATCTTGGGATTTTCTTTTGAAATACAAGTTTAATGTGAAGGACAGTGGTTCGAAAAAATATTCAAATAATTTATGTGAAGTTTGTAAATATGGAACCAATAGTTAAAATGCCAGTGAGTATTCATCATAGAAATTGGTTTTTAACTTTCTAGTACAGGTATAAATTATAAGGAATAAAATGTGTGATCGGGTTCGTTTAATTGATATTTGAATTATGCATCACTTCTTTTAGGTGACGAAACAAAAGATAATAAAATCCGCATCCTCAAATACTATGATTGTCTTGAAAAAAAATTGAACATAACGGTCTTCTTTGAAACCGTTTTATGAATAGAGAATTGTCATATGTTATTTGTCAATTTGTGCATCCATTCTCTGAAAAGTTCAACTTTCTCAAAGGAATCTGGATATAGGGCGAATATTCGCATTTATTTTTAGATTCTTTGGTAAAGTTTAAATAAAATTTCTTCTCACTTTTTTGGAGAATTTAAAAGTTGATAGCCCTTTCTCTGGAAATCGGCATCCAGATCAGTGTATGGTGAGAATTTATTTCCATGGAACAATGTAATCGACCTCCTGCTGTCTGAAGAAGTGTTTCTCTGACAATTTATCCAAGTACCAAAAAACCAGAAAACCCACAAATCAGTACAAGATGTCGCCCATCACTGTAATTGTATAGGAATAGTGGGTACACACTATCTTTTGTTGCAGCAGAAGGTCTGAATCTTTCATCAGTTTCTCAACATGCCCAGACAGATTTTGTTATAGGTCCTCATTCAAATTCAGGAAAGCCATGACTTTCTGTCAGTCTCTGTCATGTTTAAAGCATTCTGAGATTTAGTATAGCGTGGAAATATTGCCAGAAGATCCTGTTCAAGTCAGGAATTGAGAATCTTTAGGATTGATTATAACAGCTCTGAAGGATCAAGTTTTCTGATTATTTCAATTAGGTTAAATTTCCAAAAGAAACTCTAAATACGTTTGAAAGCGATTCTGGCCATCAACACTGAACATTATTTTCCTTTAAAAGGTGTGTCTTCTAGCTTATCTTCAAGAGCGAGATTTTAGGTTCTTAAATTTTCTTGAAGTTGAAATTTTCTCAAAAGCCCCAACAACTCAAAATTTTCCCCCTTTCTATCAATTTATTTATTTGGAAAATGGGACTCGCAAAGTCTACAAAAATTCTCAGTTAATATGAATTGTAAAAGATGCTTCATATTCTAGACAATAACTCTATTTATTTGTACATTTTCCCAAAATTTCTGAAAAATCTTTCATATTTTATTTGTCTAAAATTTCATATTTGTTGAAAAAATTGAATTATTTACAGTGACAAGCGCTAATAATAAACTTCAACTTAAAATGTCCCAAATTCATAATAAAAAACAGGCTAATTATGTGCTTATTTTCTTTTGTATTCATTTGATCATGTGTTGGGTATGTACAGTATAACAAAACATGTTCATGTTTTTTGCTTCTTGAGCTTATTCTGATTTCAAAAGATCAGATTCTATGTGGTTTTCTTCTTTTCATTTTTTTCAATGCCTTTGAGCTGTAAATATTATTTTTGTGTGGGGGGACTTTTTTAATTAATTTTTATCTACAGGAGAACTAATTGAAAATATTCCATTGAAGTCTATCAGAAAACAAGGACCAACATGCAGATGTTCCAACATATAGGGACAAGGTTGATGCACCAATTACATTCACATCTTGGGGTCTCAGTGTATCTGAGTTGTACCATGGCATGATTAATCTTCTTTGCCAACTTTTGCCAACCAACCATTTCAAAAAAGAAAACATGGGGTGCTCCATCTTCAAGTCAATAATAAAAATAATCATATCCATGCAACAATAACAAAAAAAATGCCTCCAACACACAATAATGAAGATGCCAGGATGCTGGGTACAGAAATGCCCATACCATACATATATACTTGTATACGATGGTTTGCAAAGCAACTGAAGCGTAGCATTTTCCAAACACGGTTCTGCCTGCTTGGTGCTGCTGCTGCTGCTGCTCATCCAGGCAGCAGCAAACAGCAGCAAGGAGGCAAAGTCCTGGCTGATGGCTGACACGCATCCCTGATGCTTGGCTGGCCGCGAAAGCACTTCCCGTCCCTGGGGCTGTGATTGATGATGATGTAATTGGCCTTCCCCAGCCATTGGGTATGAGGTGCCAGCGAGAAGGGGGTGGGTACAGTACTATACTTGCAGGGTGGGGGTTGGTTCCTAAGTTTTGAGACTTTTTGAAATAGATCCAAAGGAGTTTCAACAATTCCAAAAAAATATTGTACTGCATTTGATTTCTAAAAAATGGTGTGTAAAGGTTTTTGGCAATCTCAGTTGCAATGGCTGGGGAAGGCCATTGCCAAAAACCTCTTCACACCATTTTTAAAAAATCAAATGCAATTTTTCATGTAGAATTTTTTTGAATTATTGAAACTCCTTTGAATCTATTTCAAAAAGTTTCAAAACTCCTTGGCACCTCATATACAATGGCTGGGGAAGGCCAAGTACATCTAAGGCCAAGGACATCAATTAGTTGGTAAAGTACTATACTTGAAAGGAGGGTGGGGGTTGGTTCCTAAGTTTTGAGACTTTTTGAAATAGATCCAAAGGAGTTTCAACAGTTCCAAAAAAAAATTACTGCATTTGATTTCTAAAAAATGGTGTTTGAAGGTTTTTGGCAATCTCAGTTTTAGATATTCTAGTTCCCACTTATTTTTTGGGAACTTTGTTCTAGGGAGAATTTTGATGAGAAATTTGAATGTGCTATAAAGGTTGTACATTGCAATTTGACCTCCCATAATTTGACTGTCCTGCAATTCAATGGCCAAATTTGCATGGAGGTTGACTTGCAATTTGACCTCTGCCCTCCTGGAATTTTACCTGCTTTGGCCAATTTTTTGAGTTTTTGTGCTGATATTTTGCAATTTTACCAAGCGCTTTGCAATTTTACCATTTTGCAATTCAACCCTAGTCAAGCATATATAGCCTCATCATATGGCAACATGTCAGTGATGTTCAACATACCCTCTGCCAATATTGATGCATTTTTGCATACAATAAATCCAACAATGAAAACAGCAGTGCCAATCATAGAGTTCTGTTTGCTGATTAGGCAACCCTGTGACTTTCTGGCTGTTCCCTACAGTGGAAAAAACCCTGAAAAGGGTTTATCTTGAGAAAATTTATGGACATCCACATTTTTGCCAACAGAAGAGCAGCTTAAATGCTTAATCAACTAAAATAACTCAAATTTTTCCCTTTTTGTTTGTTGGATTTATCAAATGAAAGAAAGTATTGAAATCAGCAGAGACTATGTTGAACAGGACTGGAGTGTTGCCAAAATGGGGCTAAATGCGGCTAGTAAAAATACTTTTTTGAATTGTTGAAGCTCAATTGGATCCATTTTTCAAAACAATTTTGAAACTTATGAACCAACCCTTGTATGTATATATCTCTCCTTTATTCCAGGGGTATTTACGGGAAGGGGTTAACGACGCAGAAGGATGAGTCTTGTATACTTGGGGGTGGGCTTTGTGCTGCTGTTGCTGCTTTTGGTATGTTTGTGTACATGAGTACAATACTTGTATACTGTACTGAACAATGCATGTACTTGTGTGCTGGCTTATTTCGAGACCTTCCAGACTCGGATTATCCACTGCTAGCTGTACTCCTTTACCCTATTTGCATCAACGAGGGTCGCTGCTTTGCTTATGCATGTTATGCAAAAATCATCATTCTATTTTTGCTGTTTCTTTTTTACCATTGTGCTTGTTAACCGTCCCTGAAATAATTTGGCAGGGATGAAAAATACCTATGAATGGGTATCAATGATTATGATCAGAAATATAGGATGGAATTAAATAATCTGTGTTTGCTTTTTGTGCAATGAATTCTGCAAAAAAAATTGGCTGTCAGTCGCATTTTCTGCGTAGCATTGGAAAAAAAAGGATAACATTTTTATGAACACCTTGCAATAAATCTGTAGGGATAAAAAAAATTTTAAAAATCAGCCCAGTTTGACAATATTTTTTTTAATCTTCTGAAAAATTCACACTGGCAGAGTTTTGCTCTCCACTCAAAAGGTGAGGCGCCCTTCCTGCAGTTTTGTTTTTGTTGTAGCTCAGCTTTTGCGTCAGAATTCTTGAAATCAACGTGGCATTGATTCCAAGGGCTGCCTCCAGGCATTCCAAGGTAATTCCACCATTTTCATCAACAGCCACCATATTTGTGGCTGTTGTCAGGGGCTCTGAAGCCTCTCTGGCAAAGATTTAGATTTTTTGAATAATAAGGTTGGTAAAATAAGGTGTAAACACAATTGGCCATTGACAGTTTGAGGCTTGAGGACCTCAACGTGAATGTATGTTTCTCCTTTTGATGTTCAAAAAATAGTCTGCACACTCAGAAAGATAGGTTCTCTTCAGAGCTCAGAAGTCAACTGACACTTTTTCCAAATGAATTTGAACAGGTCCAGGTCCTCCTCCAGTGGAAAGTTTCCTCAAGGCTCTCTGCTGGTGTGTCCAATTGTTGTTTGCACAAAATTCCAGTTAATTCCCTTTGATACTGTCTAATTCACACAAGTGGAATAAGCCTTGGAGATCATTATCTCCAAGGCTGACCTGTTGGTGGGTTTCTTCGGAAACCTGTTTTTATTTCTGTTTGTAATTTTGTTGATAAATTTTATGTTTGAAAAAGGGTTGGCTTAGAATACAAGAACAACATGGTGTTTTGTATGCTGCATTGTTCTCTTGTACTTTTCAATGTTTGTTTCTCTGGGGCAACATCTAGTCAGCCCAAGTTAATTGGC
>CAJPEX010004866.1:2823-19206 GCA_905338405.1 Notodromas monacha | reverse complement strand
TTTTTCAATTTTTTGTCGAAGGGATTTTTTGTGTGTATCTTTTACTCAAGCTGTATCTACTTTGACGTTGAGCACATTCTTGATTTTCTAAAGCATTCTTATTTGCCAGGAGGCAGACCACTAAAGTGAACTTATATGCCGCACACCAAATGCCAGTTGAATGTGGTGGTTTCTGAACCTTCCTTTATGTACTGAGGGCGCTGAGACATGGACGCAATTTGGTTCACTCATGTCCATCTGCAACAAAAGTAAAGTGAAATGCAAACTTTAGTCAGCCCCTGCACTGAGATGTGTTTCAAAATTAGTGTGATTAAATTCCTCATGCTTTATGTTAGTTTTCACACAATTTCTACCTGCACCTTTTCTTACCAACTGAACGAAGTCATCCTGATACAGCATAGAAATGCATGAATTACTGGTAAAGCTTATATTACAATAATTTTACGGAACATTGGAGGTGTTATTACAGATGATGGAAACAATCATAAAGGTGAGCTCATCAAACATGAACATCCTCAAATGAATATCTGTGTAAACGAGCACCAAAGAAGTTACGTACTGTATCTTCAGTCAAAGCTTTATCTAAGCTTGTTTCATGAAAACTTTCGATTGTAACTATGAAGGGGATTGTACCTGATTAGGTGGATAATCAGCATTCCCAAGAAGAGCTCTGTAAATTTTATATATTGTACTGTATGTAGGAATTATGATGTCGGAACACTTCTATTGAAATAGCATAGGAATCAATCATACTGTATCTGGATGGAATGTTTTCTGCTATAATGTATCTTTTTGACATTCAGATATGCCTTTGTATTTACGCATAGATGTGAAAGACATTGTTCACATTGAATGTGCATTATTGTATTTTGCACAAATGCTTTGCTCATATAGAGTACATGAGCTAGCCATTTGGTTATCAAGAGATGTGTTCAATTGACATAGCTCTGATGACATGCAGAAGCTTCCCTGTTTTAATTGCTCAATACTTCATCATTAAAAAAATCACTCATTGAATACCGATTTTTTTAAATATGGTAAAATTTTCATTGGGATGCATGGATGGCTTTCTGTAATTTCCGCAGTCCACTCTGACGCATCGTCCTCTCTTATTTTTTCGATTCATCAAGATCTTTAACTGAAATACTACGATGAAGAACAGCTGAATCGAGTTTGAAATAAACTTCCGAATAAATTCGTCCTCTACATGTATATCACGTTAGTGACCTTACCTATCTGATTTCCCCTTGTGGATTTAATCACAAAATGTGCGTGGAAATTGTTTGCATTACTATACTTTTTTCTGATGATACCACAATCACATGGATATATAAAGCAAACGTATACGGTTTTGCAAAATGTATTCTGTTGCAACTTGATCATTGCATCTTTCCCCCAAATCCCGTGCTATAGTGATTAAAATTTGGAAAAATGTCTCAAAATATGCCTAAAGTATCACCTTGAACGAAAGGAAAGTTCCATGCTTTTTTTTCACGGAGATATTGTCCGAAGTTTAACTTCATGAAATCCTCTTGATCAAGATAAAATTGATGAATTTTTTTTTCATATACAGACAGTATGACACAACGGACATCATGTAGCCAGCATAATCACTGAATTTCTCAAATTATACTATTATTATATTTAATCAAAATACTCGATGTGAACCGTTCTGTGCCAAGGTGCTGCTGAAAAAATGTGAAGTGGAGAAATGTTCCTTGTCCTACTGTATCACAGCCCGTTACCCAATATTGATCAAACGGCTCCTCTCTGGGGGTTCGAAAATGTGTTCCCCTTCCCGCAATCCCGTATAGCCAGCAGAGTTACCCCCTGTGTGTCTTCTCAGCAACAGCTATAGGATACATCAGCTCAGTGAAAGCTTCATTTCGTGCATGATACGTGAAGAAATGTCATTTATTGTTCTTGACTAAATTCCTAAATTTTTGAAGCATGAATTTCAACCCGAGTTCCGGAGCTCGGCCGAAAATGCAGCGCAGAATAGACTTGTCGCTTGCTCCGAAGCAACACAACGTGTCTCGGTTCATCAGCCACTCGTCAAGTAGTACCAAAAACCAACGTGGTACTCGTGTTGGTCATCTGCTGCCAACTTTACGAAATTCGCAGCAGCAACCATCAGGAAGCAATTTGAACCTTGTACGTGTCTCTGGTCCCCCAAGGGTCATTTTCCTTGATAAAAAGCGGAAAGTGATTCCGCCGGATCCGGAATATCCAAGTCTGTTTGACGAACTTCGAGGACATTTCGGAGCTGTAGCTTTCATATCAGACCAAAAGGTGAGGTTTCCGTTTTTTTCTTTTGTTTTAGAATTAAAGAGGAAAATTTTGCTGCGGAATGTCATTATTGGAAATATTTGAAAATTAGCATAATAACCCGTACAGCGCAGGTGATGGAGGCCTATTTTTAACTTCAGTTTATTTTTTTTTTTTCACTGACGTTGAATGATGGCCGCATGATTTTATGTGAATCTGAACGACGAATTTATTCAGGCTTATTTATTTGGAAAGATTATACATACGACACCGAATTGTTTTTTTTCTTACAAAATTGTATTTTCAAATATTCAGGACGGACCACTTGAAATATTAGTTCACTCTGTCGGACGCGTAATACGGTAAAACTTCGAGGTTGGAGTTTATCTTAATGAAATAACTCTACGTGTAAACTACCGTAATCATCATTTGTTATTTCTTCAAAAGCGAAACAGCATTTATTGATGACCGCGGTGATCCCTGCTTGTAATTATTGAGTTTGCGGGATGATATATCATCAGTTTCTGTATCTGTGGTGTCCGTCGGTTGATTTTTAAATCGGCGGGATGATGACTTTTTGAATTCTGAAATTATTAGGAAGAGAAGAAACCACATCATCCAGCTTATGCCAAGTTTAATCCATCAGCAGCTAAGAAGAAAAGACTACCAACACCCAGTGAGACCATAGCTTGTCATTATACTCCAAAATTGGCTGGCGTCAACATTGCGGACCTGTTTGCGCCCAAAAATGAAGTGAATTATATGGAATTGCTCAAGGATCCGAACGTGGGTCATTTGTTTGCGCAAAGCCTGCGGATTCCTATTCCTAAAGGTACGAAAGTGCTGCATATATAATCTTCCAAATTAAATGATTTTTGAGTGTTCTCGAAAATCATGCATGCGCGCTGGAGAAAAAAGTTTTTCCGCCAAGACTTATATATAGGTTAACGTACGTCAATATGATGCGTTTAACGGTCTTCTTATATTTGGTGTTTCTGCTGAATATTATCAACAGAAACACGAATTCCCAAATTTTCATTCCCGAATCAACATCAACAGTTTGTTTTTCTGAAGGGATGACGACCAGCAGCAGTGATCGGAATTTTATTTCCGAAGTGCCTTTTATCATATATTTATACTCACCGTTTAATAGTTCCAAATTCTTCAGTCTCAGCGTAGCTTTCTCATAGACATTCAAAAATGGGCAATTCGAATACTGTACTTATAAATCGAAAATAACGTTCATCTAATTCATGCAACAAATATTAATTCTCCAAAAATTCAAGGAATTGCCAACACACATGGACGAACTTTTTTAGGTCGAATTTTAAGGGACCAGCAAAAATTGAAGTTAGGGAAAGGGAAACAAGCATTTTTGTTGAAGGAAAGAAGGAATAATTACGAGAAATTGTACTAGGTGATATTCTGAGCCTTGAATTGCTTCGTAAACGAGTTGACACGATGTTGAATTGAAGGGTTAATTTGCCTCATCAGTCTTTTACTTCCTTTCAAAATGCATAAAGTTACATTTTTTAATGCTTTTCTCTTACTTGTGTCGATAAAATGATAGCGAAAAGCCCTCCTGAAAATTCCCTTGAGTTTGTGAGATTCTTAATGCATTTTTTTAAGGAATCCGGACAGAGACTTGAAAAAATTGACATCTGCTTCGACTCGCGGAGTTTCGAGTTCTCGATAGGTTCAATTTATAAGCAAAACCTTCATGATATGCACCTTTCCTCTTGAATTAAGGTGGGTCATTTCTGGACGATATCCCAAAGAGCAGAGCAGCCGGGTTGCCCCCACCAAAGCGTCAGAGGTCGGAGTGGGAGAATCGACTCCACAGGTTCGACGATTGCGTGGTACGGAATGAGCGCAGGCTGAGAAAGCCGTCGGTGGCGACGATGGGGCAACCGCTAGATGTCAAACGTCTTCGAGCTAACGGAAAGTCGTACGAAAATCGCGTCGTCGAAACGGATCTCGTAATGGTCATCGGCGGGAAACCGACAAAGGTTGATATCGCTATAATTTGTCAAACGTATTTCGGGACAGCTTTTGAACTTTTGGTTTGTGTATTACAGTATTTGTTTTTCACCCCTCTTCGTGAGCTTGAACCATTACAAAAAGTTTCATGCCCCTTTTATAGCATACGCTTTCATCTCCGTCCAGATTTCGTACCTACAAGCCGTCGAAGCAAATCCGAATAAGAAGAAAAAGAGGCCGATGAAACCGTCCATTACAGCATCTGGTGCAGTGAAAACCACGGATTCCAAAGGACAAGTTGTTCACGTTCAGCCGAAGGTTGAACCCTGCTTCGGCGCTCTCGGGTTCGCATTGAAATCAATTTCTGAATATGCGATGTATGCAAGTCACGTATGAAATCTTTGTCATTCCTTGTCCTCTCCAACAACAGGTACATGAGCAGACCAGTGACTCCTGAAAAACAACTCTTGAGAAAGCGAACCGTCCTGCTCGAGCATCTCAACAAACCTCCATTGTCAGAAGAAGACATTCGGCGATACAAAACTTACATCAAGAAAATACCCAAGAAGCTGATTTCTCTTGCTCCTCTGAAGCTGATGGCGAAAAAGATTCGCTGCAAATATTTGGCGAAATACATTCGCAAGAAAAGGTGGGTGCTATTTTGAAGGATGAAATGCATTATTTTACTAGTATTTTTAAAGCTCAGCTTTTATACAAAAAGCAGTTCCTTATAAATCCGGGTTTTTAGTTTTGATGGCGTTTGCTGATTTTTACAGAGGAGTATGCTCACGATCACTTCTGAGTTCTAAGCTTCTAACCCAATCCGTTTTTTTTAAATAAAGCCTAATAAAGGAAATTCAGCCTGTAATTTAGTTTAACTATAAATCTTATATTGTTTTTGACAGTCCTTCAGAGTTTAGACACTATAGTGAGATACTTTATTATTTCTGCTGGAGGTCTTTGTCAAGACTTAGCTATAGGAAACTCCTCGAAAACTACAATATTCAAGAGAAATCCTTGGATTCTGAATAAACTGCTGCTGAATGCGATGGGAGTGCATGCTACGTTTCTTAGTTGAAGTATTTTATATTTTTGAGGCACGAAGCCTGTATTTTTTTCGGTTGCAGCATGGAAAGTTATACAGTAGTAACAGAAGTGCATTAGAATTCCGTTGCATTCAAACCGTATTTCAATACTTCAGAATGTTCAGATGCTTATATAAGGAATTCATATTTTATAACGTCGCTAAAATTTAGAAAAATGTTTTTTAATTTACTCCGTGGTGATGTATGTGGGTATTATTCTTTCATAATAGTTTTAAAACTTTTTTCAATGCATCATTATTGAATAATATAACTGAAAACTTACGAGTCAGAGTTTTCCCTTTTATATTTCTCCGTGTGCTGTGAACAATTGCATCTTTATGAAAAGCTAGGACAGAAATGAAAATAATTGAATTCCGCTTTTATTTTTGCATCAAGGTTCCGTGCGGAAATTCAGAAGCTGATGGTGCGAATCCGTAAACTATATGTGAAGAGTATGAAAAAATCTGTGCTGAACTATGTGCTCATCAGCGAAGCTCAACAAAAGCGACTGCGGTTGAAGGCACCTCAAAGTTCGCATCCGAACCTGATGGTGTCCCTCAGAGCTCCAGTTTCTTGGCACATAAGCTACAAACTGGCCCTGGACCAGGCCAGGCAAAATCTTCACACTATCAATCCTGTAATGGCTAGAATCCAGCAACTCTTTCTCACTGAAGGGTATGTGTCAGCAAGAGAAAGTTGGGATTTAGACTTTTGACTACTGTATATATTAAATTGCTGTTACGGGCTCGACGAAGCGATTTATAGAGTTCAAAAAAGAAAATTAGGTGTATCCTTTGATGGCTAATATATACTCGATCTAAAGATAAGTAACACGATGTTTCGAAAAACATTTACGAGGAAAGTTATCCCGCCTTTTGAGTTGATTAAATTGCTGGAAATCCCGAAAACCGAGTTAAAAAGGAGATGAGGATATTACCTAAATTTTGAAAAACGCCTATCGCCTTCTATATGTGAAAATAAAAGATAGAACTTGTACTAATTTCACGCAGATGATTTTAAATAACTTATAACTCTCGCATTTCGCAGATTTTCTGAAATTCGGATGTTCAGTGCTCGGCGAATGGAAGAAAGAAACAACTTGCCACTGCCTCCGATGCAGTTCGAAGTAGAAGTGCAGAAGCAGTGCAATGAGGCGCGACATCTACTTATGAAAAGGTAAATCTTATCTATTGCTTCCCGCTAGTTGATCGAACTTCGCGACTATATATGCAGTATGAAGTGTTGCCAGAAAAGTTCATATTTATTCAGTATCCCCTCTGAAATTTCAACAGAGGAGAAAGAACAGGAACGTATCAGAAGCTATGCAAAATCTTGGTGCTTATTTATTTATTTTTAATTTTTTTTTGCAGTTGGGTTCCGAAATGTGCGCAAATTTTCGTGGAATTGGAGAAGCAATGGCAACACTTGGCTCCGAAGCGGCCGCGTGACAGCAGCGTTCGGGTGTCGCGGTTTTTCGCCTGCGCTTCGAGTCTCATGTCGCTGCACTTGCGCGGAATCGTCGTCGCTTCTCTGGGCGAATTCGTCGATTTTTTCCGGAAATATTCTGTAAGCGAAGCCATCACCCCCTTACCCGAAATGGATATTTGCCAATTTTTGTGAGGAAATGATGGTGATAAAAACCATGACGATGACTATAGGAATGCAAGTTGGACTAAACCAGTCGGCAACTGTAGAATAAATTAGAAACTAAAATTTTCCCCATCTGACACCTTTCTTTGTTGGGTCTAAATGACTAAATCGCTGAACTGATCGTGAGACAATCCGGAAGGTAGTGAAAATGCCTTGAAGGCTTTTCAGAATTTCATAAACTTGCAAATACATATTTTTAAAGCGTGTATATATACCGTATACTGCTCATAATTGCTTGTTTTAATGCAAAATTACCGCAAGCCGTGGCATCTTATAAATTATCTCGAGGCGTATGTTGCATCGATAAAAAAATATTTTCCCAACTCATGCTTCAATTTCCGAAGTAAAATTCTAGAAAGCGCTTTTACCAATGCACATTCCGAAGCCATCGAGAAACTTCGTTTGCGTGGGAAACTGGCCCCGAAGGACTTTTTATGGAACTCTTTCTCGCCGTCGAGTTATACTCGATTAATTTACAAAACGTATCTGGCTTTAATGAGTTTAATCTGAGTTTCTGGATAACCAAATGAATCCCGAGTTATGTTTTTCAGTAATGAATGAATTCGACGCTCCGTCTGACTGACTATATATATATATGGTACCAATAATTCATATACAGCCTGGGAACAAGTACTCCGGAGAGTACCATGATTTGGCATTTGTCAGCAAACCAACCCTGAGGATCGGAGTCAAAGTTGCGCCAGTTGAACCCAAGAAACTAGCCTGGGGCAATCATCAGAAAAAGCAAGAGCATGACCAGCAATCGAAAGGACCGATTTCTCTGAAGGCCGTCTTTCACCCGGATCTCCCAGAAGTGAAGCAAATGCTGCTGCGATGCATCGAACATATTGTACAAGCCGGAATGGAATTGCCGAGAGTTGAACATCACCTATTTCCAGGCACCATATCTTTATTTACTTTTTGTTCGNATTTTCCCAACTCATGCTTCAATTTCCGAAGTAAAATTCTAGAAAGCGCTTTTACCAATGCACATTCCGAAGCCATCGAGAAACTTCGTTTGCGTGGGAAACTGGCCCCGAAGGACTTTTTATGGAACTCTTTCTCGCCGTCGAGTTATACTCGATTAATTTACAAAACGTATCTGGCTTTAATGAGTTTAATCTGAGTTTCTGGATAACCAAATGAATCCCGAGTTATGTTTTTCAGTAATGAATGAATTCGACGCTCCGTCTGACTGACTATATATATATATGGTACCAATAATTCATATACAGCCTGGGAACAAGTACTCCGGAGAGTACCATGATTTGGCATTTGTCAGCAAACCAACCCTGAGGATCGGAGTCAAAGTTGCGCCAGTTGAACCCAAGAAACTAGCCTGGGGCAATCATCAGAAAAAGCAAGAGCATGACCAGCAATCGAAAGGACCGATTTCTCTGAAGGCCGTCTTTCACCCGGATCTCCCAGAAGTGAAGCAAATGCTGCTGCGATGCATCGAACATATTGTACAAGCCGGAATGGAATTGCCGAGAGTTGAACATCACCTATTTCCAGGCACCATATCTTTATTTACTTTTTGTTCGACTTGAATCAGTTGCATTCAAATGTTCTCTAAATTTAGGCGATCGTTAAATGAAGACTAAACCTGTGGACGTAGTAATAGTAAAAATGAGATTAATGCGAGGCGCTGTCTTAAATTGATCAAAACTGTGCTGTGCGTCTTACTACAATGTTATCGAATTGATTTGTTGCTGTATGCGCTATTTCTTTTTTCAGGACGGTTTCAAGATCGATTGAGACTTCGGCATGTTCACGGGAGCGAAGATGTCGTGAATGTTCACAAACTGAAGCTGTCCTCAGTCTGGGGAAGGAATGCTGCAGGACCGACGACTTACATTGGTTTGTACAAAAAGTACCTGGACATTCTCGACGGTTCGGCGTGGCATGCACTGCAGGAGTTTCTCAAAACCACTAAGGAGCTTCAGGTACTGTATTACATAATTTCATTGGCAAATCGTTTATATTTCCTTCGTCGCGGAGCATCAATCAAGTGCGACAAGCGTATTTTGCTCGACAAAAATACCCATATCTGTGTTGTTTTTCTGCTTATTGAATCATGAAAAAAAAAATTTGATTGCCAATTATTAAGCTGCCATTTCCATTTCGTTTCTTCGGCATAAGTTTATTCTGATGATTCCCTGCATCTTGCTTCATATACGGTTTCAAAGCTCAACAAAAACTTATAAAAACCGAGATTCCAACTCGCTATATAATATCCTTCATTCATTGACTTGAAAACACTGTTCTGTAGAAGGAAATATTTTCTCGATTGCACTTCAAGAATTATTTTATTTACTCTCTGAGGATGGTCCAACTGTCCAAGTCGGAACAGTCGCGATAATCATGCGCTTAACGTGCGAATTTAAGACTTCGTCAAACGGGATAAGAGGCTTTTATACACATACCAAAAAACGTGCCCGGCTTTCTGAAACTATACTACAGTATTCTTATTTCGCAAAGTGTGTCTTGTATTCATATACAGTACTGTACTGTATATATATATATTGGATGCGCATTGGTCTCAGATTGTGTTTTGACACCTTTGATTTCTTGAAAGATGACAGACGCTTCGGAGGCCGTATACATGTAGAATTTAGTTAATCAACCGTGGTCAGGAGGAATGCAACTTCAAACTTTTAATGCTGAATCTCATATCTATATATAGTCACCGCATTTGATATGAATTTGATCCATCGATCAAACTCACCGTGAACTCACCAAAGCTGCATAATTCAGTAGCAGGATGTGACTGATTTTGTGACATTTGATGTACTTCTGCGCCGGATCGATTCGAAAACAATTATTCAGGAATTCGAGGCAGCAGTGGAAAAGCGGAAGCATGATCGAGAAGTGATTAAACAACTTCGGACATCCGCTCCGTTGGAGCTGATGGTTCTCGACTGCTCGGAAATCAACGAAGTCCTCGCCGATACGCTGCTGTCCCATGAGCAAGAGCTGATCCAACACCAAATCGATTTGAACGGATCCGTTAATGCGAGGTACAGTATATACGAAAATCAAGCAGTTGATTTCAATAATTTATACGTGCTTGAGATTATAGCGTACATCATACAATACGTATAAACTCGTGCATGTATACCATGCATTTTGTTGAGTTTATCTACGGTATACCAGTAAATCGCCAAAAAATTATACCTTCTAGTTATGCATTGAAAAATTTTTCGAATGCGTGAGCAGCAGAAAATCACCTCTCAGGCTCGAGTGAAATTTGATTAAAGAACGAGCTCTTTGAAGGAATTGAATCGTATGTGCTGTATTATATTTAAATCTGTTCCATAACATGCTGCATAACGATTATGCAAGTTATTGATTGTTCGTCTACGGGATGGACCAGTGAATTCTGTACTGATCGCCAAAAAATTATATCGTAAAAAGTGCCTAACGGCGGGAGCTGAGAATCAGCAGTTTTTAGATTTGAGTGACATTTCGATTGAATTTCTTTTGAATGTACAGTAATTTAATTGTGTTTGCATTATATTTAAACATATTCCATCACGTTTGCCTGCAAGGGCGTTTGAGAAACTGACCTCGGATGTTCTGCTGGTGCACCGTTGTACAGTGCTGTACATATACGTGTACAGTATGGATGTACGATTATTATGCTGGAATACTTTTCGTAGCGATTGAAATGCAATATTCGAGTTATTTGTTCATAAGCTGAATAATTCCTAAAATCGAATGAATCTGTCATGATATTTTCAGTATCATCGCTCAGTTTGAAGAAATGAGTCAGAAACTCAGTGCAAACCCGACATCTACCGCCGAGCTCGTGAACCTCCTTCGTTACTTGTATCGCTGCACGGACAACGTCATGAAGGATCTCAAACGGAAANATCATCGCTCAGTTTGAAGAAATGAGTCAGAAACTCAGTGCAAACCCGACATCTACCGCCGAGCTCGTGAACCTCCTTCGTTACTTGTATCGCTGCACGGACAACGTCATGAAGGATCTCAAACGGAAAATCGGAGAAGCTTCCCTTAGACTCGGATTTCTTATGGACTACGCCCTTCTATCTCGTAATAATCTCAGATCTCCCTTATTCACAAGAATGTAAGACAGATGCACTAAAAATGTGTGTTAACTTCGTATATAAATATGGTGATCTACTTCTCTTTTCAATTGCTAAGATGTACGTTCGACGTTTACAGCGGATGTGATCAAACAGAACGCCGACGTGTAGTAAACCGACCTGCTCTACGTTTACTGAAAGCTTGTTCGGATGCCTTTCGAGTACAGTGTTTCCCTGTTTTGACTTCGAAGGAACTTTTTTGCTTAGCATCGAAAGCTTCTTCTCATTTACAAAAAAATTACTTCCATTATCCCTGAATGTTTCAATCTTTGAGTGATGTAATGTGTCGTGATCGTGTTACAGACTTGTCGGTTTTCAGCAAGAAGTCGAAGCTTTCAAAAAGAAAGACCCTCCGGTGCTGAATCTAGATGAAATGCGGATGAACGCGAAAACTCTCGACAAACTCGGCGACCTGTTGAGCAAGGCTAGGAGCGAACTGGATGCCATAAATACCGAGGAAGAACTCCTCGAAATGGAACCGACCTTGTCTCCGTTGCTGCAAAATTTAATTGCCATGCGGGAACCTTACGACAAGCTTTGGCACACAGCGATGGAGTTCACGCAAAAGCATGAGCGGTGGTTCCATGGTTCGTCATTAGTTTTTCTCCCCATTTATTATTGCATGGTGTACTACCCCGGATAATGGACGCTTCGCATAATCGGTATTTTTTTTTTACTCGAGTACCACGCGCATTTTTTTCTTCTCAAAATTGAGAGGAAAAAAATGGGTGCGCATCTTATTATATAGGCGGGTATACATTTTCCAAAAATTTTCAGAAGTTCATATAGGTGTGCATTATATTTCATTCCAATGAGGAATTTTTGGCCAATTTTAACGGAAACAAAGTTATTGTATTTAATGACAACAATTGAAGATTAATTGAATTCAGGCTCAATGTCTAAATTCTAATTTGGGTTTTAATTTTTATGTTTGAAACATTGCAGTTATAGAGCGATGTCACTGAAAATGGGGTGTGCATCTTACTTAGGGATGCAATTTTGTCAAACATTTTAACGGAAAAACTCTGATGCACGTTTTACTTGAATAAATACTCAAATCGGCAGATTTTTTGAGTAATGCAACTGTGTTAGGTACCAACCAAATTTTGCTGTTGATGGCATCTACATTACAGTCAAACCTTTCATTCTATAATTTTATTCTATAATCAAACCTTTCCGAGTCAAACTTCGAAGGATCACATTATTACATTATAATCGAATCTTTCCACGGGTCTGGAATTATTAGGAAATTCGGTATGCATTGTTGAAAATTACTCAATGGTAGGACGTTTCTGGAGAAAAAAATACTGTTCTTCCCACTTGAAAATACTCTTATTATCATCCCGTAACCGAGCTACCAGCACTGTTCTGCACATGTATATATGCTGTGTTATCTGTATATGTCATGGATATGCTGTGCATCAGGTGCATTCGTTGGATTGAATGCGGAAGACATTCAGATGGAAGTCGAGGCCATGTGGAGAACGATGTACAAACTTGGGAAAACATTTGCGGAACTGCCCGGACCGAAGCGAGTGGCGGATGTTTTGAGAGCTAAGATTGATAAATTCAAGCAACACTTGCCGGTGCTGCATTGCATATGCAATCCGGGTTTACGGGACAGGCATTGGAAGGAGGTATAATTCTCTCGTCCATCTCGCAACATTTATCTGCAGTACTGGAATTAGAAATATCTTACAGTGACTGTTAACTATTGTCTTGAACTTGACTGATGGAGCTTTGTTCAGCTTCTTTAAGTTTTTGTGAAGTGTCCGAAGTCATCTGATGAAAACAATAACGCACTTAGCTGTATTTTGCTTATGTGATTCTTGAAGCTGATAGTATTGATTTGGAATCTACAAGAAGAATAGCAAGTATAGAAATCTTGAGGTTTCGATCGTGTGCTGATAAGAATGCGATTTCTGTGGCACGTTTTCTTACACTCTCTGGCAGGTTAAGACTAGAAGCAAGACTTACATATGCAGTATCTGAATTTCCTTCTCCAAAAATAATTTGTCTCAGATGAGTGACGCTGTTGGAGTTGAACTTGTTGTGGGTCCGGATTCGACGCTTGCGATGATGATTGAATACGGTTTGCCGAAAGTGGTCAAGAAATTGGAAGAAATATCAGCCGTGGCTTCGAAAGAATACAGTTTGGAGAAAGCATTGGTCGCCATGAAGAGCACCTGGTCTTCCGTCAAATTTGATCTCATTCCGTACAGGTGAGGTGACATGCTTATTGACTTCGTTAATATATTGCAACTGCATCGTCTGTCTTCCTTCGAAAGTTCGCATCTTTTTAATAGTAAAATTTCTTGCGTCATTGATATCTCTTAGACCCCACAGCTATGAATGACGTCATCTGCTCCAAGTTCACGAAGAGCTGCTGGTGTAAGACTTTCGAGTTTGTTACTCTCCTAGCGGAATGTAAGCCCGAGACCTTCGGCTTAAGCGGGACTGGGAAGAAACGTTGCTTTCTATGCAAGATGTTCTCGACGCTTGGCTAAAGGTTACGTTTCCTCCAAATTACTTTTCTGACTAATATTGTGTGATTTCCGTGTCGATCGTGAGAAAACATTCTTTGTTTAGTTTCAAGATTTCATAATCCATGTAATCATTATAGAATGATTCTCTCTTCGAAGCTTCCCGAAGTATTTATAAGCCGTATGCCAGCAAATATTTGAATGAAGCTGTATTTGAACACATTTCTTGGTCTTCGTGACCTGCTGCGGCTGTTCGATTTCAAAAACTTTTTTTCTTTAAATCTAATGTTGACATTGTTCTCTATGTCCGCGAGGTATTCTTATTTTTTGTTATTCAAAATTCGGGTAGCACTCTCTCTACAACGAGTTAGTATACAGCGATTTTCTGTGCATATAGAGTTTTTTTGGTTATCTCTTCTTATTGTTAGGGTTCTCTGCAAAATTCTCTGTACAACTGTTTTTTTGGTGGTCTCTCGAATTTCGTTGTAGAGAGAGTCCACCAGTACAGTATGGTCTTGCCTGCTGCTGCATGGATATCTTCTGAAGCATACGTTCTGACTTTTAAAATTGATAATCGGAAGTTCTTGCGTGCGTATATTATTAGCCCTTTGTATGCATGATCGTTTGTTTTTGCAGTGTCAAGGAACCTGGCTTTATTTGGAGCCAATTTTCAGCAGTGAAGACATTCTCCAACAAATGCCGGCGGAAGGCAGGAAGTTTGTGAGAGTCGACAGAACGTGGCGTGATATCATGGCGTATGCCGCAAGGCAGCCGCTGGCATTGGAAGCAACTAATCAACCGGAAATGCTCCGAAGACTCCAAGAGTGCAACACCTTGCTGGACGATATCCAAAAGGGGCTTAATGACTACCTGGAAAAGAAGCGGCTTTATTTCCCTAGGTTGTCTTTTTTTCCTCCAAGCGATTAAAATGACCTTTTCTTGAATTTCTTCAATCTGACGTTGATCGAAAATACAGGACATGGTTAATTATTAATGCAGTGTTATAACAAAGGTTAAGCTTGATTAAGTTCATAAAATTAGGTCCATATATTTATATGGGGTTGATTTGTAAATTTCTTTATATTAGAACTTAAAGCTGGAAAGATGTACAGCACAGTGTGTGGATATTCAATAATTGTTTCCCCTCGAAGGTTTTTCTTTTTATCAAACGAGGAACTTCTTGAGATACTGTCTGAAACGAAGGATGTTTCCCGGCAAGTCGGCGTAAACGCGTTCACAAAGCTTCCGTAAATAGCTGAACCTAACTGGGGCCTCGTCCATTTTTTTGTTTTTTCTTCTTAACTGACGTACCTTTTTAAGTAAAGAAGTTTCTTTGTTACTTAGAATTATCTCTTATTTTCATGAAGGTAATCACCGGGATGATCAGTGAAGAGGGCGAGAGCGTGGACTTCATTGATGAAGTTGTTCCTTCAAAGGCGAGGGTGAGTCATGAAATAACGGAATTTTCTGATGCAGATTATTCTCGATGGTTTTTTGTTCTTGTTGCAATAATGTTGATCTTTGAAATCATAGGGATTGGTTGAAAGATGGCTGCTGGAAGTGGAAGCAGCCATGGTGAGCAGCATGAGAGGCGTGACTAAGAGATCCGTGGACGCTTTCTACTCCATGCCCTATAAGCAATGGGTACTTGAGTGGCCAGGACAAGTCGTGTTGTGTTCTTCCAACATATTCTGGACTGCACACACGGTTGAGGCGATGTCAGATGCTCAGAAACTGCAGGTTTTCCTTCGTTATTGTTTTTAATGTTCTGTTGAAGGGTTCAGAAAATGAAGCTTTTTTTTTAAATGTCTGGGTATAATGTAGGATCATCTCACGAGATGTACGAAGCAAATCGAAGACATCGTCGGACTCGTGAAAGACCAAGGTCTATCCAGCGGATCAAGAACGACCCTCGAAGCTCTGCTTGTCATTGAAGTCCACGGTACGGGGAAAAAACTATGAATTTGGAAATTCTTTTATGATGAGGGATTTTCAAAAATTTTCTTTTTGATGAAAATGATGCTGCGTCAACTCCAAGCTGACTTATCATTGCTATATTCTGCATTACAAACAGTGTCACGCTGTGATCAGTTCATTTGAACCTCAACAACTCGAGTCTCCTGAAGTCGAATATCTCCGTTTTTTTTCAAGTCCCTGTATATGAATTCTCTTAGAAACAATGCAATAAAAACCACCATAACTCAAAGGCCTTATCCTATTCAAGCCTCTAAAGCTCGAATTTTTTGGAGGCCTTTTGTCTTATTTTATCGACGCAGAAAAAACAATAAAAATGTATCTTGATGCATTTTGAAAGGAATTGAAAGAGGGATCGGTCGAATAAACCCTTTCCTTCAACTTCAGCAACCTTTTAACTCATTCATGAAGCAATTTAAGGCCCAGAATATCGCCGATTACATTTAATGTACTGTAATTTTTCTATTCCCCCCCCCCCCCCAAAATGCTCGTTTTTCCCTGACCGTAAACCTCCCCGACTCAAATATTTTTCTGGTCTCTATATTGAAGCTCGGCTTGAAGAGGTTCGACGTACTGTAGAAGGAAATAAAGAACACGGGTAATACTTATTATTTTTTCCAGCTCGGGATATTGTCGAGAGGCTGGTTGAAAACAACGTGAGGTCTCCGCAGGACTTCACTTGGGTCAGCCAGTTGAGGTACTACTGGAATGAATTCGACTCTCTGGTCACTGTCAGCATGGTGGCAACTGATATTCAGTACGGTTACGAGTACCTTGGGAACTCTGGACGTCTCGTCATCACCCCGTTGACTGACAGGACTTACAGGTGAA
>CAJPEX010004865.1:0-17051 GCA_905338405.1 Notodromas monacha | reverse complement strand
GAAAAGACCTGTGTTTAAACAAGCTTCACTGTGGCTGAAAAGGTTGAAAACCTCTGCGCATTACCGGTTCAATCACATCCAGCAATGTTGGTCAGTTAGGTTAGGTCGATGTCACACCATTCCTGGATAGGTCACATACTACAACAGCGCCGTATTTATTTTTAATCGCCAGAAGACGAAAGAGTTTCGCCGACACGAAATCGGTTTGCCCCCCGCTGCTGGAAGTTTTGACGTTCGAAGGGAAATTAGGCATGTATCCGGGTACGCAATTACCCGTATGAGGTATTCTCATATATATATGCGTACCTCACTTCTGCCGCAGCTTCTATAGCCATTACAAACGTTTGCTATTAATCTCGGCGAGGAAAGCAGAGAAGCGAAGAAAGTCTCCCGTCCTTGGGGGGTCACTTTGGTTAATTGCCCGTGCGAGCAAGTTCCATCGTTTTCTCTCCCGTCTTTGCAAACCCCGTCTCATCCCGAGATGTGAAGTCTTGAAAGGAAGAAAGAAGAAGCGTATTTAACGTACCGAAAACTGAGGTAAAGCAGAGGTACGCGATTCAGGCGGAGAACTTACTCATCGTCGGAATGCGAGAACGCCGTGAATCATTGAATTTGATCTTCTAATGATGTACATACTGTATTCATTTATGTGGTTTGGAATATAAAAGTGGTACAATGCCTTGAACAATGAACGTAATTTGTGCAAAAGCTACGCTTGTTGCACAATTTGTTCTTTGTAAAAATAACAAATTTCCATAGACTTCAATTGCAAAAGCGCTTAATCCATTCGAATATGGCAAACAATTAGAAAAAAAGCGTCTTTAATTTTGATTAAACCCATTTGAGGACTTTTGAGCATAACCACGTTAGACGCAAGATATTAAACCTGCAATTCATTCCTTATGAACAGAAAATCACATGAAACTCCATTTTTGAAAACATTTTGAACATAAACCCCTCAGACTCAATGATTAAAACCTGCAATCTACACTTCCCGAGAAAAAAACAATTTAGGCTGACTCGCTCAACGGTGTGATTTACGTACTGGAAATATAATTGTCCGCCAATTTTTTAATGACTGAGCCGGCCGATTGTCTCAGAAGAAAAAGCTCAGAGTTGAAGGAAACAGAGTCGGTAGTCGGTGCCTCACCTTAAAATGTGCTCTATATTTCTGTGGCATGTCCTCGAAAATGTTGAAAATGGTTTGTTTCATTTCAATTTGAGGCTCTCAGGATTCGTGTAATCTCAGGATAAGTTCTTTACGCGTTGAAGAGTTCGCATGCTTTACTTCCCAGCAGTTTCTCAAGCATTAGGTACATTTTTGATCTGCCTGAACTGTTTTCCAAATAATGTATAAATATTTTCTCGCGTATACATATCTCCACCTGAAAATGTCGCTAAGCATGTAATTTAGCTAGGACTATACTGTACTGGACATTAAAATGAAAAGAACTGACAAATCCAGGAATTTGGATTTGAATTAGCTTTGAATTATGGAATCTTCGAGGCAGATTAGTGCGAAGTAAATGCAAATTAAAGGTTAGATTAAGGCATGGAGAATTTTCCGTGTCAGCAATTCTGACTCCAAGTGGTTGAAAATAAATTATTCCGGAAACTTGATCAGCACTTAAACATCTGGAGTATGTGCTTGTTTTTTTCTTTCTGTATTGCGTCCTAAAACAATGATTGGGCTCATTCGTTTACCAGACACGAACCACAGTATTTTATCAAGGGAATTGCGAATTACATTTTGGTTAATGCGGCAAAAATCTATCTTTAGCAGGTATCCTTATGCCTTGGATTTTGTCTAAAGCCTTGGATTATGGTTTAGGGCCCGAACTTCCGGGAGTTCCGGGCACGGTTAATCAAATGCACGGACTCTAATTTAAGAGTGAAGATCATTGCAAGCTTTTCATCTTCGAAATTTTCGAGTATCTTTTAGAAACAAATTGCCAAGAGTTCCAAAGTTTCTGCGTTTTGGTGTGATTTTTTAAAAGAAGTGCTTGGGAAACATACGAAAAAGTTTCATCGAAAACTCTTCCTCCTTTCAAAAAGTTTTCCATTGAGCCAACATTATGTCAAAATATGGATAATGATGTCATATATCGTCGCCTGAAAAATTAATAAAAAGCTTCAATTTGTTGTTTTTTTTCTTCACATTTTAGATCAAAGCGCATTAACTTTGGTAGGGTTGACTCTCTACTAAAAAACTCAACGAACAAAAAAATAATTCGCTGCCGAGAGAATTTCGTCGCAGATAACTTCTATAACATGAATATAGAAACCTATATAAAATGTATTTAAAGTTCGTTTGACAGAGAAAACTATTGCAGACAAGATGGTTGTACAGAGAGAGTCCCGCTCTCGTATCTGATTTCCCATATCTGGATGAAAGCATCATGATGAAAAGTAGTGTTACAAGTTTTTGCCAAGTGACTAAATAGTTACAGGACCATTTCTTTCGCTACTTGTCTTCTCTCTACACTAGAAAAATAGTATGCTACACCTATATTATTTCTCCAGCAGAGTGCTTGATGACGACCAAAAAAAATGTAAGAAAAAAAGAAGAAGAAAATAAAAATAAACGCGTTCGTTCCACGTACAAAATGTCCCCGGGTCTGCATTTTTCCGTCGTCGCCGAGTGCAGCTTCCCTGCTGCGCTGTTGGAAGCACGGAATCGGTCATTGTTCAACGAATGAGGGTGACGTGGGTTTTAAAACAGTGACCTGCAAACAACGTTGGGCAGGGTTTTCGGCTCCCGTAACGAATCTCGAGCTCGTTTCTCTAATGGTCAAGCCTTTCATTTCAGTCCTGCTTTAATTTCTCATTTCCGAATAAGAGGAGAGAAAAAAATGTGTACTGTACAGTTTCTCCAAAGGGAAAAATACGTCCCTCACTTGCTCAATACTGTATGCTTATTGTTTCCGTAGATACAATATGTCGCGGAAAAAGTATACAGTACTTGAATGAGTCAAGATTTTTGCTGCGGGGATAATTTGAAAGTCGCAATTTAAGCACACAAAAAAAGGTATGCTCCTTGATTAACCCCGTGTGCATCCTGATTATTGCTATCGGTTTTAAACTGCAGAATTATGAACCTCTTCTATAGTCAAATTCAAAGAGATATGAGGAGTTTTTAATCCAAGGATAATGATCTAATTTTTTCAGGTTTATTAATGAAAGGATTTGTATCATAAAGATTAAAAGTGTTCATCATTCTTTATATCTAGAATTTTCAGCAAGTTGACAAATCCTTTGAGAAAATCTTGAAAAAAATCAGACAAATTGAATCCAACTTAATAAGCACTAGGGCAATGGAAAATTTAACCAAGGGAGTGGAGAGGAAAAAAGTTTTGAGTGAGGGAGGTACAAAATTAAAGGCATTGGCCAGGGATTTTCTGGAAATTTTTGTAAGGGAGGTTTTTGACTTGCGGAGGTTCAACTTGAAGATGTTTCACTGTACTGTACACTATACTACTGAATTATTAGTCAAAGTATGAAGAATCCACCCAAGTAGAATAACTTTACTGTATTTCGATTTTTTTTTATTTAAAAGTCCAATTCAGAATTTTGGTTTAGGTATACTCAGTCAATTTCGACAGAAAAAAAATACTGTAGTCTGTGGATCTGAAGGATTCTTTTGTTATTAGCGAAGTCTTTTCAAACTCCTCCGACCAAAATACGGATCAAGACTTTTTTTTTTTTGCATTTCAGGTACAGTTAATGTTCAGGATTTGTTAATTTTTCTTACATTTTAGAAAACCTTTGTACAGTATATGAGAACTTCTTGGCCAGAAATATTTAAGCAGAGTATTGAACTTTCGCATCCTTGACACCCATCAAGGATAATATTCCATAAAAAAAAGTAAAGCGCTGCCTAATTTAATACATAAGTAACCTGATTTGAAAACACTTTTTTGCATGCAAAACACAAATCGCGTATTTTTTATGCGGAGTAAATATAGAGAAGTATCAGAGGCCGTATAAGTCCTGTGAAGAAGCTAACTTGATCGATTCCAATTCAGCTGCGATAAATCAGAGCTATGGTCGTTTGTCATGGAACACTAGAGGCTTTTATCACGTTAGAAAGGCTCTCGGTGCGTCCCATTTCTCTCTTTCGAGAAGGCGTTGATTTTTTTCTTCTTTTTCACCTGAACCCGTCGAGATTTATGAATGATTCAGTATGATGGTCAAATGTATCTTTTCTCGAGCTTTTCGACCCGTTTGGAGACGAAGAATCGATCGATTTTTCGTGATGACCAGATCATCTTTTATATGGGTGACGCGCGACGAGTGAGTTGGTGAGCGTTACCATTCTGATGACAAGGATAAAAAGCACCATTGGAGAAAAAAAAAATCACTGAAGCCGATATGTGGAGGGGTTGAACGAAATCTGTGTATGCATCGCAGTTCGACTATATACGAAGAATTTCTTCAGCCGACGAAAGCTTAAGAACCTGTGCGGAATTTTCCATCAGCTCAATTCCGTCGACAAACGCATTAGTTAGCGGTCGTAAATTACAATCATGTACTGCTGGTACCATCAGATGTGGATGGCAACGCTGGAATTCTATTGAGAAATACAATCCGCATTCAAATGATATGTTTTTCCCCTCCTTCGACTCGGGTACTCGGCGCTCTTTCGCTGTTTGTTAATTTCTGCCGCTTTTTTTCGCAGACGTTATAAATCGTCGCTCGTTATCGGAAGACGAGCCTCGTTTTTACGCGCTCAGCATTTTCTCATTTTTATTCGATTTGTAGGAAAGATTCTTATATACTGTAATATACATTTCGGGAGGCGGACTGATGGTTCCTGCAATGCGGATAGAGCGAGGGCAATCAAGATGGAATCGATTAGAGAATCAGTTGGTCACGACAATGAACGAACGAGATTGTACGGAACAACCTGAGCCTGTTACCTTCTAGTGAGTGGCAAGCCACTTCGGTGGCCTCGGGATTAATTGAGCCAAAAGAGCTGCTATAAATCCTTTCTTTTGAGATTTTGAAACGGAAATTCGCGTCGAGCCCTTTTTTCCCCAGCATTATAGCGAAGGAACTGCTGTAAATGACCCTTACGTTTTTGAGGCATCACTTTGAAGAGAATCTTCGGGTCCTCGTGCGAAAAGAGACTGCGTTTCAGAAATGCAGATGCGAACCTTTTGCATACGTGGAAAAGATCAACTAACAATTGTACAATTTTCATAGACGACTGAGTCGAAACCAATTTCACCTGCCGCTCTGAAAAAAATATACCAGCACCTGAATATTTATTTTCTAAGAGTCTAAAAGCCAACCGAAAAAAAAATTGCTTGAAGTTTATTAAAGGCACAAGTGATTTCTTTTCATTTTGACACATTTTTTCCGGGAATATATAATTTTAAATTTGTCTGGAAAAACAAAAACAAACTCTCAGTGATGATTAAGTACAACTTCTTCAGAACACCATACACTCATACAGGTATGTTTCATGCATTGTTTAATGCAAATTCAAATATGCGGTTCGATTGAATTTATTCTTTTTGTATTTGATTTGAATTTCGAATGGCAAAGTCACGGTGAATCTGAATGCATAGCCAAAACGAAATCGGGGTTTCGCATAGAAGTACTGTAATTGACTTCCATGGACGATATAGAGCACAAGAAATTGAGCAAACTTGCGAATCTTACATAATAGAGTATATTTTCCAGTTATCCAAAGTTAGACTATAACATTTTTAGAAAACTAAAAAGGCGTGTTTGTCCAGACTCCAAAGCCATCGCGGCTAGAACATCTCAGTGATCAATGTTCAAAGCCTAATTATGAAGACAACTTGAAAATGTTTTTTAGAATTCGTTTGGAAGATTCAGCTTATTGTACATGTTTTCTTGTTAGCTCATGCTGTATTATCCTGTTATTTGGCCTTTTTCATAGCTGGGACAATTACAAAAGCTGTTGCGAAGGGAATGAAATAATCTGATCATCTGTGCAACTCTCATTCTCATTACTGCAGTTCCCTTCTGTAAACTTAATTTATTCAGCAGACGAATCAAATTATGTCGTTTGAATCAATCTGAGAAATCAGTTCAACCATCATCGTCAAGGATGAATTTTCAGCAAAGAAGTATTTTTCTTGACTATTTGGCTGAATTTTGAGCAGCGTCGCTGACGGGAGTTTCGACGTCTCTCGTGATCTGTTGATTTCCATCTCGGATCAACTCGACTTCCGAAAGGCGATGTTGACAATTTTTCTTTGCCTAATGCTCAGAAAGCTATTGCTCAAAATGAACAGGTTTTTTTTCTCTCTCTCTCTCGAAATCTGTTCATTGAAATTTTAGCAGTAACCATGCAGGTGGTTACCTAAGAGCCAGGGAACGCGAAGCCTTTTTGCCCCCGCTGGGAGTAAAACTTGGTTGCACTGATGGCGTTCTTTGCCGTAGGATTGTGGTTTATTGTTATTTCTTTCGAGTCCCCCCCCCCCCTTCTTTTCTCTGCATCCCCATACTTCGTCGAGTGGTTCTCTGCTGCGATGATGAGATGCTCAGCTTCCATTTTTACTTTGCATGATGCCCCCGGGGGAAAGAGAAAACTCGCGTTCTTTTATTTTTGTGACTCCTTTGCGTGCCTTTAACCTTATTGAACCGATTCATGTGAGTATCGTGAGTAGGCGGGGAAACCGCAATCGGGCGAGAAAAATTAATTTCTCGTGTGCCCGAACTGTCCGAATAAACTAGCATGCTTCCCCGAACCCCCTCCCCCCTTTTTCACTTTCATAATCGCCGAAAATGTGTGCATTTTACGAGATTGCTATTAAATAATACTGTAGTTTCGATTATCCGGGCTCAAAGCGAAGCGTCTTTCTCCGGCTAATCAAACATCACCTACACTAGAACGTATAGAAGAATTTTATTCAACAGAAGATGATGAACGAATATAACATGTACAGTATTCAAAATTCTTTATGAAGGAGCTTTCCGCAAATTTCGTAGTACATTATATCAGATGATGGAGCATTGGAAGTTATTGAAAACGTTCCCGTATAACGACGAATTAGCACCTACAAGAAATCCTTCATGTACAGTATCTACACTCTACAAATGAAGCTCGGGATAGTCTTGGTTTTCTTTCTAAAATTTGGCGATAATGTGAAGAAATTTTCAATTTTTCGGAGTGCTAAAAAAACGTAAGGAAATGAATTTATACTGTCAATTAGTTTTTTTTTATGGTTAGTTACTATGATTTTCTAAAAAGGACGTACAGTATTTAGCAGATGTGATTATGCTAGTGTAACTCAGTTCAACTTAACGTACACTTCTCACTGTGAGAACTCCACACGCTCTCATTCGTTCGCAAAAATTCAGAGGCTATAAATTGGACTAATTATGGATTAAACTGTATTCAAATTGTATTTGAATCATTGTTAGACCTGCGGAAATCAGGCCGTATCCCTTACTGTGATTTTTTTTAAATCTCTGCGAAAATTGCAATCACATGGTTGTAAAATGGAGCTAAATAAGTGAATCAATCCGGCTCGAAATTCCGCACGGAAATGCAATTTTCCTGCACTCTCGTTCTGCGATTAATTTTTAACTGCCATATTTTCGGTTGAATCTCATTATTTTGCGCTTGCTCTGTGGTTTTGGAAATGTTTCGTTACCCTAAATATCATGTCGTGTTCCTATTTCTTCGAATGCCGAAGCAGCTATCATTCATCTAGTGAACCGTTGTAGATTGAATCTCCCAAGGTTTTATGCCTCGAAAGCATATGTAAAACGGATATCATCAATAACGTTAACCGTTCATCGAGGAACGCCGCGAGTTGGATGGTATCCTGAGGAGGCAAAAAAAAAAGGAGCAATAATCATCAGGAAGAATGATTCTGTGCCTCCCAATAAACCAAGTTAGTCGATATTTTTTCTCCTTGTGAGAAGTAGAGCAGAAGGTTTGATTCGGAAAATACATTTGAAACTCGGCGCTTTGTTTACCGTTTTCCGCCGTATAGTTCCGAAGTTGTTGCGCTGGAAGTTGTCAACTTCTTGTGCTTGTCAAACTGACTCTGGTCACACAAATAATTCTTGGTTCACAGAAAAGTTTTATTTGAAATAAACTCGAAGAAATCGCACAGAGATAACTGTGAGCCGCATGTTTCGTTCATTCAGATTTCAATTGACAGAACTCAATTATTTGTCATTTAAAGATTTCGAATGCTGAGCTGGACGAGATAATGCTCGAGGTATTTCAGTTTTGTAAATTTCGATATATTGTTGGAACATGAAATATAATTTCGACACATGACAAGAAGGAATTCTGATCCCTATTATTTCAATTCCTGGACCTGGGCATTTTGAAAGAATACTTTACTATTGCAAAACGTTTCAGTTTATTGTATTTTGAAGATTTAATTTGTTCCAACGAAGGAAATATTCAATGTAAAAGCGAGCCACTTTTCATAGTAACTCATGAACCGACGAATTGTTTTCGGTAGACATTTCCTCAACATTTTTATGTGACTTCAACCACAAAAAAAAGATCTAGAAGAAAGGTTTTCTTAGCCTAGAAAGTTATTTTTAGTCTGCTTTTACGACGAGAAAGAAACATTCGAACCATCTCCGTCTGTTCTGACTTTTTCAGCGGCTGGATTCACCCACTCAAATCTCAGAATCTTATGAAGCAACTTACCCAGTCATATTAAATGCTATCCAATCAATCAGTTGGATTTATTTTTGCTGGGATATATTCCGAAAAGGATTGCAAGGTCTCACATTCCTTCCCGAAAGAATTAAAGTGGCTCAGTAATTAGTAGCTGTGCTGCTCAATTCTAATGGCTGTCGATTAAGTGTCATGATAAAGAAGAAAATAATTATCCCCGAAAAATACTTTCCCGTTAATTGTCATTTTTCGACGAATTCTTTTTCAGTCAACATCAGACTTTGTGAAAATGCAACCTTCAATTTGATTATCCTATGGAATGAAGTGACTAACTCTGTTATACTTTATTTCTGTCTAAGATACGGTTTTTATTTGGTCCGCTTCTGCTATTGGTAGGCGAATACTGATGGATTCTCGATTTTCTACAACGATTTTCTTTGTACTGTATAGCGATATTTTTTCCGTAGGGTTCTTTCCTAATTTTATAGAACGAATTTTTTTTCTGATCCCTTGAATTCCATTGTATAGAGAGAGTCGTCCATTTGTATAGATTTAAGCAACTTTCGCAGTCCTAAATGCGCCTTATTCCGTTTTTAAATTTTTGATTCGAAAAATCTCATCGTTACCACGAGGTTCAGGAAATTGAAACCCATCCCTCGAAAATTGGTACAAAATTCAGCAGACGTCTTCAATTATCGGGTTGATTTCTCATCCCGTGTCAGGAGAACATTGACTCTGAGCTCATTGTCGACCAAGAATCTTGTGTACAAGGGTCTTCGTCGAAAAGTGGTTTAATTGAAGCCCTTGCGCGGGATTGCAGGTCGACAGCATCATATCTCCGAGAGATCGGGTTACTCAGCTGTATATATAGCCTTAGCGAGAAGCTGAGAAACACAATCAACTGGAAAGGATATAAAAGGCACGAGAGAATGGGGGAAAAAAAAAGTGTGTGTCTCCGCTATGTTGAAGAAACGCTGGAATCACGCCTCGTTTTCACCTGTTTCCGACTAATTAAATCGTTCCGTTCTTCCTCGTTCCCGTTCTGTTCCGTTCTCCAGGCTCTTTTTCCCCTTTTATATATCAGTATATACATATACAGAATATAAATATATATATACATATATATATATATACCCCGACCACAGGAATTTTCATTTCGAGTGATTAATGCGACCGGGGCAAGAAACACATCCCCATCCCCAGAGGAAAGGAGTTGTTTCTCGGTTTCTTCGGTGTGAAGTTCGTCGACCTCGCAACCCTTTTTTGGGGAGGATTGCACCAATTACCGCTTCGGGCCACAAGTGAGGAGAAATATCTTGTTGTTCGCGGGACGTTACAATCTTGAAAGAACTCGTTTCAAGTCATTCGAAAATGAGAGAGAAAAAACAATAATAATTCCTCACACGTTTCCTGCATCTGAACGTCGCTTATTGCTCAGAGTGCATATTCCGTAATTATTGTCGCGAAGGCGAACTCTTTTTACTTGATCGATTTCTCACCTGAGCTGCATCGAAGAAAATTCCAATCTTACACTATTTGAAAAGCTTGCAACATATAATGCAAAAGTCCTTCATCTGTCAATGATCCACTTCAGAGATGCGGAATATTTCAAGGAATTTTTCAAAATGGCGAATGTGTTCGTGTTCCGCCGAATGCCTTCAAGTCGTTGATTGATTAGCATTATTCATGACAGAAGCAAGCTAAAACCGCGTTTTTAAATAAATTTTACGCATGATTGTTTCAAAAAACCCCTGCTTGAATACAGACCGAATGTCGATTATTATCGCACAAAATCAACCCCTAAAGTCGGTCAAAATTCGACTTGAGAAGCATTTTAGAAATTTCGATTTGTCTTTCGTTTCAAGCAATTCTCGGCGGGTAAGGTATTTCGAAAACTGGCAAATCTGACCTAATTAGAGCAAGAATCACAGATATATTCTGGAATCATTGACCTCAGAGTTGCTTGACCAGATTTTTAGATGAAGCGTCGCATTGGAAACACTAATTTCTGCACGATTTCAATGAAAACTAGCCGAGAATTGAAGTGCAATCCTGAAGATTGGTTGATACTTTTCCACGACTCTGAATCAAGTTTAGGGTAGCTTTATCCAGCGTCATTTTGGCGCAAAAAAAAAAAAAAGTTGAGCGTTTTCAGTCTGCATGAAAATTCCCTTGAAAATGCAAGAATGGGAAAAAGGAGCAATGACGTGAAGCGCATTGGAATTTTTTTGGTGAAAAATACTGGAAAGTACTGATTTAAAGCATTTCTTCGCTGAGTACGAGATGGCCTCTTTTTCAACAGATTCCGGAATAATTTTAAAGAGACGCATGCTTGCCTCAAATCATTCACAATAGCTCATAGTCCTCCAGAAAGCTCCTGTTTTCAAGAGCATCTAATTATAAGGTCTGTTCCTGGTACGGATTATTACTATTATTATGAATTATTTTTTATTTTTGGGTCGACTCTACCCTTTTTTCTCTGCGCGGAGAAAAGTTAGTGAGGAGGAAAAACACCGCAGGTGATGCAGCAGGTATAAGATAAAAAAAAAAGTGGGGATAAAGCAAGGGTTCGATGATAAATTGAGGTCGGTTTGAAAACGAAGAGAGAAATTAGGAATCCCGGATTCCTCCACGGGTCTTTTTCCATTACTCGCTATCTCCGGGGGGCGCCAGACTCATGTTTCAAGTCCCGGGATGATTAGGCAAAGGGGGGAGCCGTGGAAAAGAAGACCTGCTGCTTTGCTCTGCGACCGACCTCAATCATCTTCCGCGCTTCATTTATTTTCTTTTTTCTCGATTTTAAAAACGATCTTATAAAATTATTTCCTGCGGTGATGATGCCGTGAATAGTGTCTCCGTGTTGATATGGTTATGCAGATAGACTCCTTCTCTACACCGATTTTCTATTTATAACGAATTTTTATTTGGTCCGGTACATAGGGGTCTCTACCCATGTTATAGATATGCTCTACAACCAAATTTCGCGGACTAGAAAAAATTAGTTGAAGTTAATTGTCTACATAAAAAAATTCAAATTAAATTTCAAACAGTTATTTCAAATGAAACATTTCTAAAATTGAAATTTTTGTTCTGAGGCTGTTAGGATTTTTTAAAAGGATTTTAAAGGATGATAACTGCATGAAGATTGAATAAGAGTGCGAAGATTGGAAAAATTTCCTCCATGGAAGTGTCCTTATTACTCTATTTTAGATTTGAACTGCGGATAAACACTTTTTGGTTGGACTAATTTTCAAGGCAATGTCTGAAAATGTGACGGTATCTTTTTCAATGGACGAAAATTATTTTCAGTTGAATACCTTCTTCGCCTGAACCGTTCTGAGCTTCGTTTCGGGAAATGGACAAATTTTGAAAACACAGACGCCTGAAAGCTTCTATACATGCAATTTTGGGTAATTTTTATTTCCTCCACGGCTGTCCTTCAAATAATTCAGCAGCAGCAGAACCACAGTGAATTACGCAAGATAAAGCGAATGAAATGTTTTCATTTTATAGCATTGGATTTTTCTCTGCGCCATTCAATATTGCAGTAACTTATTGGGGCGACTTCCGAATGTCAAACTAAAAAGTGGCGTTGGTAACTTAGTCTTTCAATGTAGGCAGGAAATCATTTCGTTTCCTGTTGTTTGAGGAGCTCGCAAAGTATTTTTTAAAGTTGCAATAATGTCAAAGTAAATTATTAAATGATGAAGTAAATTATGCAGAATTGGTCTCCATAGAAGAGTTAGCTAAGTTTCGGGACCATGTAAAAAGTCAAACAACCATTACTTTTGGCTAACGCATATTAAAAGTTTCGACACGACTTTTGAAGCTTGATTAATCGGAAATTTATTCGAATGGCCGTTTGACAGCCGAAAAAGGCGAATTTTTACAGTACTGTAATCAATTTTTGATGGGTTTTTGAAAACAAATAATATTCGGTTTTCTGTGAAAGAATTGCTTGGGGCATTTTATAGGAATTCTTATTTTCGGATGAAAACCGTTCGGCATTTTAACAAATACTACGGGATTTTTACAGCTCTCCGGGATGGGGCAAAAAAACTGGATTTGCTGTAGGCCGCAGAACGGACCGACAGAGGAGAACTAACTCACAATGTGTAATTTCAAAATTGTCCACAGATTCTTTTGTTTCTCTTCGAGTGGTTTAAAAAAAAAAGAGTAAAAAAAATGGGAACCCCTCCGAAAAAGAAACCCTTCATCTCTCCCGAAGTCTGGCCTTTCCCTTATGTGTAATTGTGCTGGAGCCGAGAGGCGAGAAGTTACACGAGTTTCTTCGCCAACGTTTTTCTTAGAGCCCATGTCGGCGTTTTGCATGCGAGTGTCAGCTGTTGCTACGGATCTGTTCATGTAAATATTCCTCTCATCTCGCTTTTTTATTTTTATAAATGTACATTTTTACTGTATCTTATTGTGTCATATTGCTCTCTCTCTCTCTCGCTTCGCCTTGTGGCTCTCGGAGCAATTATCAAGCTATTTACTCTCTCGTTCCATGAGAGGCACCCTCTATACTTCATCGTGGTTGGAAATTCCTGAAGCAACTGCCACGCTTTGCTTCATCCGGTCTTTTTCCCGCTGGCCTTCGAAATTCTTTGGCGATCATCCAATCAAGCTGAAATTCTGAGTTGGATCGAGATATAGTCTGGCAAGAGGTTCAATATTTTTTATTTGTTTAATTTATTGGANAAAAAAAGAGTAAAAAAAATGGGAACCCCTCCGAAAAAGAAACCCTTCATCTCTCCCGAAGTCTGGCCTTTCCCTTATGTGTAATTGTGCTGGAGCCGAGAGGCGAGAAGTTACACGAGTTTCTTCGCCAACGTTTTTCTTAGAGCCCGTGTCGGCGTTTTGCATGCGAGTGTCAGCTGTTGCTACGGATCTGTTCATGTAAATATTCCTCTCATCTCGCTTTTTTATTTTTATAAATGTACATTTTTACTGTATCTTATTGTGTCATATTGCTCTCTCTCTCTCTCGCTTCGCCTTGTGGCTCTCGGAGCAATTATCAAGCTATTTACTCTCTCGTTCCATGAGAGGCACCCCCTATACTTCATCGTGGTTGGAAATTCCTGAAGCAACTGCCACGCTTTGCTTCATCCGGTCTTTTTCCCGCTGGCCTTCGAAATTCTTTGGCGATCATCCAATCAAGCTGAAATTCTGTGTTGGATCGAGATATAGTCTGGCAAGAGGTTCAATATTTTTTATTTGTTTAATTTATTGGACAGTGTTGCTTAATATACATTGTTGACCACGACAAGGCGCGAATCATCACCCTACTGATGATTTTCGTAGTTTTAGTGCCTCCTGTGTTTCTTCAGGGCTTTTCTAATTACGAGTGGTCTGTATACTTTTCAACCTGAATTAAGAGTCGAGTACCGAAGTTCATACCAAATTCCATGATTAAGTGTGCTGAATGCCAAATTTCATCTGAAAAGTTTATAGATTGCTAGTCTGACAGTCAATTAAGGTGGCTCGTTAAGGCTATATAAAAGCTGAAATGGACGTGAAGATTTTTATGGCTTCGTGGAAAGGCAAAATTTTACATAGCACCTGAGGAATAGTCTTTTTTCTTTAGAGGAAGCGATGTGTGGATGTAAAATTGAATAAATTGGATTTTGGGGAAAACCAGAATTATTTCGTCGGAAGCGTTTTTTTTTCAGATACGTACCACCACCACATTTCCGACAAAAATGGCATTAAAATCGAAAGAAATCTAAGCAACTATTAGATCTATTCAACTACTGTAAATTTTTTTTTAGAAGTAGAAACCAATAGGAATAAGATAAGCAGGAAACCACGAAGTATCGTGAGGAGTGACGTACAAAACTCAATTAGAAACTAATATTTCAGAAAATACTCTGCGAGCGAAAATCCGCTCTCCTGATACATACACTACTGTAATCTCAAATTAAAATCTTGAAATTCAGTTTCGAACAACTGTATGTCGCGGGAGAATTTATTCGGCCGTTTTAAACCTGACAAGGGAAAAACAAGAAATTTAAAAAAAGGAGCTGTTAATGCAATAAGGTAAACCTACGCGTTCCTAACTCGACAGGATGCATTTAAAAATTTTTGGAAAGCTTTTCTTATGCGTGATAACAGACCAAGTCTCTTGAATTTCCCGTAAGTGCAATTTCACATCGATTATAATTTTTTTGGTGGAAGGTTCGAAACAGCGATTACACGTACGCGCTAGTTGGGCACGTGGTTAATTACAGGCGGTGCAGGAAAATGTATCCGGGGAAAATGCAGGAAAACAATTACCAATGTTGAAAATATGCTGACATGATCCCAGATATTTCAGAAAAACATGTTTAAATGTATTAACTACCCTTCTATTTGTGAGACAAAACATTTACTGAAGAGTGTGCATTACAGATGGAGAAAATCTTTGAGGGTTTGTTCTTCGTGAACAAAACTAAAGGATATTTAAGCTTGGGAAATTGTTGGAAAATGGCATCATGAGGTTTTCTGTGATGTTTAATGTTAGAAAATTTTGTTTTTCAAGAAATTTGTCAGTGCCTGAGGGCGGCAGCTTACTTTTTTTTAACGGTGTGAACAGAATTTGACTGTAATAGCTATCCCATGTGAATCACCCTCTTTCAAGAGCCATTTTCAATTCCCTTCAACGTATATTAAGTCAGAATTGACGTAAATATTTACTCGAGTATCATATGTTCTACAGTAAAATGCGCATCTCCATTTTTTGAGTGGAATTTGGTCACATACCTGCCTCACGTAAAACCTGCGCCCCATTTTTGTTTGCTGAGAATCTTTTCATTTTAAAATGACAATTTGAAAATAAAAAGTCTTGTGATTTAATCAAAGAATACATTATAATGAAGGTAATGGTGCCAAACATACTTTCCTGCTCATATTTTTACATGAAGAGATGCATGAATGACTTGTATCACTGATGGTTTCATGGTAAAAGAAAAAAAAACTACAAACCACACACCCAATAGCATTTCGATTGATTTTTAATTTTAGAAAATGGTGTGCATGGTACTTACATGAATACAAAAGTCTATCTTCATGAACAGAATAGCACTTTCTTTCAATGATCAAATTAGTTTTCGGCACTCAATATCTGCGTGATTTCAGAAAATGTGTTTCTCTTACACCCGCGATAAAATTCGTCGATGGCGTTAATACTGTATTTGTCAGAGCCCCCCGCTGAAATGAAATTATCTGATGAAACTCAAGAACTGATCACAGGTCTTGAAAATGAAATATTTTTCATGAAGCAATGCAATACAGGTGTACTCCCTCTACAACGATCTTCTCAGCATAACGAATTTTTTTTGTCGCATAAGTGTTCCCTCCCCATGTTATATGGAGGTTCTATGCAATGAAGTTTTCTCTACAACGAACTGTCACTTATTGTGTCTTGAGTTTTTCTGTAGAGATAGAGAGAGTCCACCTGTAGCAGAAAAGCCCTCAATGTCAGACTCAAAGCAAGAACAAAGTACAGTGAGACCCCAAGATGCAGACTTAATTGGTGCATCAAGAGTGTCCTTAAGTCGAGTGTCAAGTCTCATCATTAAATATTTTTAATTGGTGTTTTATGCATAAAATACTCAGCATAATTCCATGAAAATAAAAATTTTATCCCAATTTAAACTGATTCAATCAATATATTTCAACACAATATGGACATTTGGCGAATTGAATACTGATACCTCTGTACAGTACATATAAATTTTGGCATTCTCCGGAAAAATAAAATTCAAGTGAAAAAGAGAGAAGGAAGTCCCTCTAAGCTGGAGGTAATTTTTTTTAAATTAGCTAAATGGATGGTAAATTGGTGTGAGAAATGCTTAAGACATTTTCCTACGTTGATTTTAGGGTTGGAATTATCTGTTTCTTGTAATTTGGCCTGAAATGTATTTGCAACTTTATCACAAAATGTCCCTATGTCTAGTCAGTGTCCTCATGTTGGGCCCTTTTCATCAATTTTTTTAATGGGAAAATTAGTGTCCCTATGTCAAATTGTCCACAGGTCGAGGTGTCCGCATGTGGGGGTCTCACTGTATGCGTTTTTGACGAACCTTCAATAATGCAATCGTAGCAGACGACAAAGGAGAAAGAGACCAACGATGACAGCGATGAAAAGACTCGGAAAGACATTCTCAATTTTCTTACTCTTCGTCAAATTTCTGTCACGCAAAAAAAAAAAGGAAACACACTGAAAGAACCGACGCTTTTTTTTTGTAATGCTATATATTATTTTTTTTTTCTTCGAGTATTCGCGCGTTGCGATGAGATCTGGCATGCAGAAGCAGCAGCAGCAGCAGCAGCAATAGCAACAGCAGCAGTCAGTGCGGCCGGGGGGAAAGGGCGGGCTGTTGGTTCCCGCGCCGCGCGTTCAGTGAATCCCCTATCCGCAGCTGAGCACCAAAGCAGTCCTGAG
>CAJPEX010004864.1:0-19220 GCA_905338405.1 Notodromas monacha | reverse complement strand
TGATCCGGACAAACAGACAGACAGACAAGAAAGTGAGTTCATAAAAACGTGGTAAAAACATGGTAAAATGTTATAATGTACAGAGGTTGGAGAAATTTTGTTATTGTGGATGACAGAATACACTGAGAAAAAGCTTGTGAAGGTTTTTATTCTTTCACAACTTCATTCCATTAAAAATCAGTCCTCACACAACCTTCATTGTGTTAGAGGATGACTCCTTTTTCTTAATTCCATTTTTTAAATCTAAGCTTATTTTTGTATCTGTGATTAGATTTGAATTTGAGTTGATTTTTTTTAAATCACTTGTGTTGTTTTTAAATGTTCCTTGTGATTTATGCCATTTCTTTGCCATCAAGTCACACAATAAATTGTTATGAGAATACTTGGAAAGTATATTCAAGGCGTCTCCTTCAATATACAATATGTTCTTGGCCACAAACTGGCTGATTGCCAGTGTTTCCATTTTTCCACTGCATCTTCATCATCTGTTCTTTTTTTGGGTTCCATCAATTACCAACATCTGTGTTTATGCTGGAGGCAAACACAAAATGAGTTTTTTTTTCACAAACTCTCCCAGTTGAGTTGAGTTCAGTTTTCTTTCAACAGCAGTCAGTTGGGCTGTCTTGCAGGGATTTGTACCGGCATCCAATTCCATTTACCCTCCAGCACATTTCGGTCCTCACATATTTCTCCTCATCTCCCAGCAGAAGCCATGATGTTTCTTCTCATCACTGCAAAAATGGCTGCTTTTCCCGGGTTCATTCTTCGGATTCTAAAGCGATCCGCGGAGGAGGGGGAACAAAAAGCGGCATCGGTTCTTCGGAAAATGGAGAACATCAATAAAATAAGTCTCGATCACTGATGGAAACTGCTGAGTTGATTGGATTCGTTCGCGTTTCGTCTCGGATTTTTTCTTCCTTTTTTTTCATATGTCCCTGGAGATTTTTATTTTCTCTGTGCCATGGTCTCAATGTTTATCTTCATTTCGTGTCAGCGTTACCAATTGTTAGGTGGGATGTTTCCTGAGTCTTATTGGCCTCAACACGGGGCCCGATTCCTTCTTCTTCACCGATGCGTTTTCTGCTGGGTATAGTGAGAATGACCTTTCTTCGCCTTTTCTCAGTAACGGAAATTGACATTTTCGGTGCGAAGAAGTCACATGTGATTCATTTCCGAGCTGAACTGTTGGACAGCGATGAAGAGCTGCTCTTATTTTATCTGTGCGGAATTCAGTCAACTCTGATGATTGGTTTTTTTTTTTTTGCGGATACAAAAATAAACCCGAGGATTATTGAGTCTCAGGGACTGTTTCTTTTTTAGACACGATATGACGCAGTGTTTTTCATTGGAAAAGGAGGAGAAATCTTCGCTGAAAATGAAAGCGAATGTCACGATGAATGAATAGCAATCATGAGGAGATAATTTGCGAAAGCAAAACAAACGCAATAGTGTGTTTTGATTTATTGATTTTTCGAAATTATACAACTTCGCGTGACTGGTGGCAAAAATACGCTGCTAAAAAGCACTTCGATTACACACGAGGATTATTGCAATTTTTAAGGCGCAAAAAGTTGGATAAACCAAAAAACAAATTCAGGAATTTTAGGGGTCAAGATGAATTTTCAGAATAAACAAATTTTCATTTGAAAAAGTTGGATTTTTTGACCATGAAAAAGCGTTCACAATTGATTTTTCTTCAGAACCTCGCTTGGAAACGGAAAAATATTGTATTAATTCGATTTTGATGTATGTTTGAAAACGTTTTTACATTATTTCAAGACTTGCTTTATTACAGTGTTCTTGCGACATCAGTGAAATCAAAAAATTAAATACTGTACTATCAAATTAATTTCATTTTGTGCGACGAAAAACGTGAGTCTATAAGAGAGAAAACAAAATGAATTTTTCCGATAGCCCTTGCGATTCGTTTTCCATTTGCAGAATTTCATTTTTCTAGATATCTTTGTGCTTCTTATGAATGAACAAGGTTTGCTGAAAACCATCTGATGAATTGAAAATCAAAGAATGTTATCGCGAAAAGCATGAAAACGATGAACCATTGCAGGCAACATCCCAGTAGCGATTTTTTTTCGCATAAATACGAATGAAATCCTGAAATTAAAAAAAATGGAATCAATTCGTTTTTCAAAATCATGATTTTCGATTTTTGTTTTTACCTTTTAAAGCTTTCCAGAGTGATCGCATCAAGTGCCAAAAACACCGAATCACCCATGATGAAAGCAAACGAATAAATCGTCTGCTTTTCCTTTTACGGCAGCATGGCGAAATTCGATTGAGCTGCAAAAAATGGCATCATTTCAAGAATCTCATTGTTTCAAGGGAATTTTTCGAATGCAACTCACTGACGAAGGGCATAATTCATTTTTATCTTGAAGAATTTTTACGTTTTGTGTCATTTTCTCTCAAAACTTTGGACCAGCAGCACGTGTGAAAAGAATAGAAATGCTCTCAGTATTTGCTGATTTTATCATGCCTCGAAAAAGCGCCAGATTTCATTTCCTGCCGAGATTTTTTGAAAAGGTGATTCAAAAAGTTCATGTCTGGCCTCAACCTTCAGCTAGTAGCAGTATTTTTTAACATTTTTGCGCATCATATCCTGCGTTTTCGTTGAACTTGCGAGTGTAATTTGCTAATTCTGAACATTTTTATTTGCGTTCGGAATTGTGAAGGAATTTTTTTAAAGTTTCTCCCTTTCATTCACGAAAAATATTTGGTTTATCCCTCATAACCTGGTTTATGAGGGAATTTCAAAATTAACGATTGGCAAACGAGAAAAATATTTTTCTGGAAAATATTATCAAATCAGAGGAAAAAAGGCTGCAGAAATCAGCGTTATTTTAAAAAATTATGTTGCACTGAATATTTTTGTAAAAATGTTTTTCGAAAGCGTCTTTGCATTCCATCAGAAATTTGCATCCTGCTGACACAGCAAATATCTTCGGAAGAAATGCTTCAGCTAATCGTAAATGGATTTCTGCAGAAGTCATGAAGAATTGCGGAGTTCTCATTCGTCGAGTGATGGGGAATTCTTTTGCGTGAAATCCATGGACAAAATCAGCGACGGAAATGAAGTCGCATCCGGGGAAGAGACGAATTCAATTCGTGGCTCAGAATACGCAATGAGTTCATAATTTTGAGCAACGCAAAAAGCGGTTTACTTCATCCCATTTCCCGCCGCGATTTGCATAAAATCCGTCCGCTGGCAAAACAATAAAATGTTTACAAAGTCGTATATAGAAAAATCGAATCGAAATTCCATGATGTGACCATTCCAAATAAGGTTTTTCAGAAAATTCCAAGAATATGGGTCTTGAAAAGCACATTTTTTTTAAATTTTCAGATGGAGCTTTTGTACGTGGAAGTTCTGTACACCATTTTTCACAAAATTGGCACTCACGGCTCCGAATTTTCGCACCACATGGAAGACCTATTCGATTATGCAAAAACTGCCTTTGGTGTGACTTTTGAACAGCACAAGGAGTCCTTGGAACGAGCCAAAGAAGTTAAGGTACGTGAGTCCGGACGTCAGATAAAAATGAAAATAACGAATAAACTTGACATCGGCATTCAAACTTTATTGAGTGTCCAACAATCACTTTAATATTTTAAATCACTCACTATTCTTGTCCCTTCTTTAAAATTTTCAGATCACTACATAATCTGAGGCAAATTCTTCTTCTGCTTCGCCGGGAAAAAAATATTTTTGTATGCTGATTTTTAAATTTCTGGCTTTTTTCTAAATTCTGCTCATATTTAAGCGCACATTTTCATCGGCGTAATAATTGGGAATCTCAATGATTAACGTGATGGAGCCATAATTTATTCTTTGTTCACTTCATGACACGTCTTCCTCGACATTCAAAACAAAAAAGGCATGATTGTAAAACAAGTTCTGTCGAAAAAAATTTCGTGTGTGTTTTTTACATTGAAACAGGTTTTAGACGAAGGTTATTGCTTTGGAAAAATGGCCTTCACTTTTTCAGGTGGTGTTTTTGGCACTGGTTTCACGAGAAAATCCTAAAAAGTGCTACATGATATTCTAGCTTCTATCTAAAACGGAAGATAAATTTAATTTGATAATTTCCACAAATTCACAATAATTTGAATATGCCTCAGTTAATTTCGAAGCATTATTTATCTTCTCTCCAGCCTCGGGATTAATAAAAAAAATGGCTATTTACGGTTGTTGTAAATTTTGCTGTAGGTTGAAAAAAATTCGAATTGCATTTCATGATTGTTCGAGAAGGACTTTTCCCATACGAATGCTCTCAGAAAATCATGCGGCTATTTAATGTGTCATATTTCAAGCGTCCGAGCAAATTCATGATTCCGGAAATGGCTCAAATCAGCTTCAGTTGATTTCCGCCTCGTCAATTTTCATGGACTGAAATGCAAAAAAAAAATCGTGTACATTTTTCTCTCTGTCTTTTTTTGTAATTATCTTTGAAGCCGCCGATAATTGTGTTGAACGTGATCGTGATGGAGGCGGAGAATCTCGAGGCAAAGGACCCTAATGGTGAGTGATATTTTCTCGTCATCTAATTTACAACGATGAGTAAATGCTGATCAAATTGATGATTCGGACTGATGTCTAAAGGAAGCTCACGTTGTTTCGTTTTTTTTTTGGGAGAGCAAGAATTAAAGAGAAGAAGAAGAAAGAAGGAGAAAGAATTGCCTGAAGGTGTTGTGTCATCCCCGCTAAACTCGTTGTTCTAACAATTGGTACCTCATTTGACCGGTTTGTTTGTATTTGAAAGCACGTGGGTTTCTCGAAAGTCCCGTGATTGCATAAAATACTGGACTGTGCAGCGGGGACCCCGACATACGGACGATTCTACTTAGGGAAACACAAGAAAGCTGTCCTGATGACATGCAGACACTGTCTTGAATTGGGGACATTGCGTCTACAATTTTCTAGAAAAAATGTGAAATTGCATTTTTCTACCTTTTTGAAAAGTGTTCTACCATTGAGCTTTTGAGCTTTTTATGCTCACAAAAATTAAGAATAAATTACTGTAATCTAAATTATAATAAAGAAACAGGATAATTTTGTGCTTCTCTTTGTTTTAGAGTTTTTTCAATGATGTGTGAACATTATAGCAAGGCTTCGTTCTTCTTGCTCTTTGCTTTTGTGCTCCTTTTCATGCCAAAATATGAGAATTCATTTGGTTTCTTCTGCTCAATTATTTTTTGCGTTTTGAAGTTGAGAAACATGATTTTATTCAATTTTGGGGCTCCTTTTCCTAATCTAAATCCACAAAAGAGCGAATTAAATATATTCGGATCGACGTTTGAGGGAAAAATGATCTAAAATGCAGATTTTTCCGAAATACTGTATTGATCAAGTCCAAGCGCCAATTAAGTCCGCATCTCGGGGTCCCACTTTAAAAAAAAAAAAAAAAAAAAAAAACAAAGGGAAGCACGCGGGGTTTTCGAAAAGTTCCGTGACTTTGGAGTATTCGTGGAACCCGGCCCGTTAATTCTCGTCATTCGTCGTCGTCGTCGTCGGTGGCAAATAATCCGATTTTCGTGTCCTCGTGCCCCATTATTATGTGCCCGGATGGTGGATGGATTTTGCTTGCCTATGTGACCTCTTTTCACCCATGCCTCGGGCTCGTCTTTGACCTCACGCCATTTCCGACGTAGTTCCGGAAGAAACAGGAATCTCTTCACGCGGATTCCGACCGAGTTTTATTCTGGGACCACTCTTTTGTCGTCGTTAGACGAATAACCAGTTCTTTATATATATACAATGTTTTTATAATCCTCTCTTGGCTTTTTTTCCTGGGGAACCAATTTATTTCAGAAAACTAGAGCCAGTCAAGTTCTTGTTGGAACCTCTTCAATAAGTCAAATTTCAAGGAGCCAGGGAGAATATTCTGATCTTGAAGATTTCCAGTTGGAGCAGAAATAATATTTTTGTTGGGGAATGAAAATAAAAACTGCAGAGAATTGTAATTGGTGATACATTGTGCCTTAAATTGACTAATGAAAAACTTTCCAATATGATGAACTTTAAGGCAAGGATTCATTTGCCCCATCAATCTTGCATTTTCCCTTTAAAATCATTTCCAGTTTCATTTTTTTCTTGCCTTTGTTAATAAATTAGAAGCCAAAAGGCCTGACTTTTTGCAGGTTTGGGTGCACTCAAGAATGATATTTAAAAAAAACACAGTGTGTCTTAGGCAAAGTTGGGGAAAATCCTGATTTTTTTCAGAGAAACATTTTACTCATAATTGAAGAAATTACATCTTCAAGGCTCACTTTTCCTCACTGTCCTTGTATAATTCCCCCACTCAAAGATTAAATGTTATAGTTTGAAAGCCAGGAGCCTAGATTATTATATAGAGGTCTTCACTAAAGAAAGAAGAAGTCTGACTGAGGACTTTTGCAGCATTTCTTTATCCCTGCATAAAATCAGACTTTGCCCTTCCCCACTTGGCAGGGGTTGCACACCCTTGGGTTAATCTGAAATGCTGGCCCAACCAAAAAAAAATCCAACTTTACCCTGGGCATGTAAAAGAGGCCACCATTTTCCAAGGGCTATGGAACTTCAGACATTGTCTAGAAAGAATTTAAAGTATGGTGGTTTTTGGGTTCATCCAAAAAATATATATATTTATACGTGACTATTTGACAATTGAACCCATTGAAAAGTACTGCACCCAAAAATGACTCATCTAGACACTGAGAATGTAAAAATAAGACACTATAATTTCAATTGCATAATTTAGGCTGCTGCACAATTGAAACAACCAAAAAGGAAATGAACAACCTGAATGATGAAAGTAAAGCCACGCAAACATAACACATATTGAAACAATTTAAGTCGTCTTCATGAATGAAAGCCAGCACTTATTTCTGAATTTTCAATTTTTTTCTTCTTGACCGCGTGTGAGGAAGTTACACTGACTTCAGCAGGAAACTTTTATGCGTAAACTTCATTTTTTGCTTTATTTTATGTAATTTGTGCCGAGGATTATTCTAATGAATGCAGCAAGAAACCAGAGGAAGCGTGAAGATTTTTTGCTCTCTCACAGGGGTAATGGATTTTCCTCCTTAATCCCCGCGCCTTTACTTTCTCCTTTTGACGCGTCATTACTCAATAAGTTTCGACCTTGTACAAGTCTTCAATAGTCTCTGAAACTAGGAAGTCAAAAGGGGAGTTAAATGCGGTTCTAAAGGTAGGACCAAAAATGCACAGCGATCGAGGATATTTTTTCAAAGGAAACGCTCACGCTTGATTTCAGCGAGGAATTTCTGCGCAGTTACTTATTTTTGGCGGGATTTAAAATCGAATGCAGTGTTCCGGATTAATTAAATCTGCCCGAAGGTACAGGTTTTTGTGAACTAATTTTCCGTATCATAAGGAATGAAAAAGTTTGCACACTGCATTTATTTCTGAAAAAATTAAACACAGAGACGAATGGTCAGACTGAATTCGTTTCTTCAAGTAGTCAACTCACTTTTAGTGTATGTTCTATTCGAAGAATTTAAAATGTTGAATTTAAGCACACAATTTTTGGAAAGAGTGAGTGAATGATATTTCACAGTAATCCCTTTGTATGTTCTGCTCTGAATTTTCAAATGCTCTTAGAAAACATTTTTTTTTTTTAAATGAATGAATGAACATAACACTTTATTTGCCACTTTTCAGCATTCACAAGGTTCAATCAAGATTTNAATGAACATAACACTTTATTTGCCACTTTTCAGCATTCACAAGGTTCAATCAAGATTTCCACAACCAAACCCCCTTCCCACCCAGCCCAAATCCACTCAATGACATTTAACCCTTGGACGGTGGAGGGTTCTTTCGCATAGCAAGATGGAGTTGGATTATTTTTGTATCCTCCAGCATTTTCAGTTTTGGGAAGGTCACCAAAACCCTTTCAGGTGGGCTGAGGCAAAGTTGGGATTAATCCAAAAAAGCCAGTAGCCTAACTGAGGATTTTTTTTCTGTGCTCAGAGAACAAAGCATTGGCATTTTTCCCAACTTTGCCCTTGACCACCTGTCATCCTTTTTTTCTTGAACTCTCTGAGGTGCCTTAAATTTTTTTGAAAATAATCCAACTTTGCCGCACAAGGATTAATCACTTCAGAGCAGGAAAAAGAGCACAAATTGATAACAAAAATAATAGAAAATACAATCCATGAAATACAACTGGACATCTGACATGTATGCATACACATATTCATTCCCTGACATTGGAGGATACAAAAATAATCCAACTCCATCTTGATTTCAGCGAGGAATTTCTGCGCAGTTACTTATTTTTGGCGGGATTTAAAATCGAATGCAGTGTTCCGGATTAATTAAATCTGCCCGAAGGTACAGGTTTTTGTGAACTAATTTTCCGTATCATAAGGAATGAAAAAGTTTGCACACTGCATTTATTTCTGAAAAAATTAAACACAGAGACGAATGGTCAGACTGAATTCGTTTCTTCAAGTAGTCAACTCACTTTTAGTGTATGTTCTATTCGAAGAATTTAAAATGTTGAATTTAAGCACACAATTTTTGGAAAGAGTGAGTGAATGATATTTCACAGTAATCCCTTTGTATGTTCTGCTCTGAATTTTCAAATGCTCTTAGAAAACATTTTTTTTTTTTAAATGAATGAATGAACATAACACTTTATTTGCCACTTTTCAGCATTCACAAGGTTCAATCAAGATTTCCACAACCAAACCCCCTTCCCACCCAGCCCAAATCCACTCAATGACATTTAACCCTTGGACGGTGGAGGGTTCTTTCGCATAGCAAGATGGAGTTGGATTATTTTTGTATCCTCCAGCATTTTCAGTTTTGGGAAGGTCACCAAAACCCTTTCAGGTGGGCTGAGGCAAAGTTGGGATTAATCCAAAAAAGCCAGTAGCCTAACTGAGGATTTTTTTNTCCAAGGGCTATGGAACTTCAGACATTGTCTAGAAAGAATTTAAAGTATGGTGGTTTTTGGGTTCATCCAAAAAATATATATATTTATACGTGACTATTTGACAATTGAACCCATTGAAAAGTACTGCACCCAAAAATGACTCATCTAGACACTGAGAATGTAAAAATAAGACACTATAATTTCAATTGCATAATTTAGGCTGCTGCACAATTGAAACAACCAAAAAGGAAATGAACAACCTGAATGATGAAAGTAAAGCCACGCAAACATAACACATATTGAAACAATTTAAGTCGTCTTCATGAATGAAAGCCAGCACTTATTTCTGAATTTTCAATTTTTTTCTTCTTGACCGCGTGTGAGGAAGTTACACTGACTTCAGCAGGAAACTTTTATGCGTAAACTTCATTTTTTGCTTTATTTTACGTAATTTGTGCCGAGGATTATTCTAATGAATGCAGCAAGAAACCAGAGGAAGCGTGAAGATTTTTTGCTCTCTCACAGGGGTAATGGATTTTCCTCCTTAATCCCCGCCGGAAATGAAAGAGGAAAACTGCGCAGTAATGAGTTATTCAAAGCTGGAACATGTTCAGAAGTTATCAGAGACTTTGATCCTTCAGTTTTCCCCTCAATTTACGCCAAGATTTCCATCCTGGTTTTTGCACAGCGATCGAGGATATTTTTTCAAAGGAAGCGCTCACGCTTGATTTCATCGAGGAATTTATGCGCAGTTACTTATTTTTGGCGGGATTTAAAATCGAATGCAGTGTTCCGGATTAATGAAATCTGCCCGAAGGTACAGGTTTTTGTGAACTAATTTTCCGTATCATCGGGAATGAAAACGTTTACACACAGCATTTATTTCTGATAAGATTAAACGCAGAGACGAAATTCTCAGACTGAATTCGTTTCTTCAAGTAGTCAACTCACTTTTAGTGTATGTTTTATTTGAAGAATTTAAAATGTTGAATTTAAGAACACAATTTTTGGAAAGAATGCGTGAATGATATTTCACAGTAATCCCTTTGTATGTTCTGCTCTGAATTTTCAAATGCTCTTAGAAAACATTTTTCTTTTGTTGAAATGAATGAATGAACAGAACACTTTATTTGCTGCTTTTCAGTGTTCACAAGGTTCAATCAAGATTTCCACAACCAAACCCCCTTCCCACCCAGCCCAAATCCACTCAATGACATTTTACCCTTGGATGGCAGAGGGTTCTTTCCCATAGCAGGATGGAGTTGGATTATTTTTGTATCCTCCAGCATTTTCAGTTTTGGGAAGGTCACCAAAACCATTCCAGGTGGGCTGAGGCAAAGTTGGGATTAATCCAAAAAAACCAGTAGCCTAACTGAGGATTTTTTTGCCAGCAAAATTTTTCTGTGCTCAGAGAAGAAAGCATCGGGATTTTTCCCAACTTTGCCCTTGACCACCTGTCATCCTTTTTTTCCAAACCTCTCTGAGGTGCCTCACATTTTTGTGAAAATAGTCCAACTTTGCCGCACAAGGATTAATCACTTCAGAGCAGGAAACAGAGCACAAATTCATTACAAAAACAAAAGAAAATACAATCCATGAAATACAACTGGAGATCTGACATGTATGCATACACGTATTCATTCCCTGACATTGAAAACAAAATATATGTAAAAATCAATTTACAGCACAAGGTCTTCAGCTTGTTTCTTTATGAGGTCTAGTTGAATGAACAAATTAGAGTGAATCTTTGATGAGAAATCATATAAGGCCAACAGTTTATCTTTCTTTTGTTTAGAGTCATTATTTTTAGCATACCGTTGAAAGGGAAAATTTCATCAAATGTCAGTGCTCATACCAAAATGGAGAATAAAATTTTAAGATCCGCTATTTTAGTTCATAAAAAAGTGTCAGTGCCATTTTGAACTCATTCCTTTTTTATCATATACATACTCGATAGTTTTTTCTACATAAAAACCGGTCATTCCACATATTTAGGAATGGTTTTCTGCTGTTTTCAGGGCTATGAAAAAGTTTTTTACAGTCACCCGAAAGACCAGGGTTCACTGGTTCCTCTGGTATTATTTTACTGAAGGCATAGAAGAAAATCGTGATTTATTTTTCGAATGCCGAAGTACTGTCCGTGAGTGCTCATTCATTTCTAAATCAGATTAAGGCCGGAAGTGAAAAAGTGAGATATATATTTATATTCTGTTTATAATGACACTGATGTAGTTCCCTTCACCTCCATTTTTGTCACTCACCTATTATAACTGTCCCTGCTGCTGCAGTGTGACCCTATAACTATCAAATTAATTACATAATACCTCCTGATTTGTCGTCATTCTGCTGTGGTTCTCCTTGAGGTATTTCAGGAATTTTCCTGTCACGTTTTATTTTCCCATAGGAACAACGAGTACTTTTCTGTTTAGCAAGTTTCCCTCGCAAACATCATGACCAGTTATTTTTTCATGAACTCGTTTGTGTGGTTCCGCAAAGGTTTCGAAAGATCTTAAAATCAGAAACCCTGGTAAAAAAATGAAAACCATCTTTTACCTATAGTATTCAGGGATTCATTTGTTTCACAGCAAGCATCAGGGTTCATTTTTGTGAGTTTCCGCTATTAACTACCACACAAAAATTTTCAGCTTGATGGCATTTCTGGAATTATTGGCAGGGTTATTTTCAAAGAATATTTTTTGGATTGAGAACTCATGAATACATCAATAAAGCAAATTCGTTCCACATGAGAAGCAAATAATAATTCCGGGTAATTTTGCAATATCAATAAAATTCGAATAGGTCTGTTTTTTTTACTGCATAATATATTCCGCGTTAAACTCTTACGAAAATCCTCGTAATTGAAGATCCTTTTGCGTAATATATCGCAAACCGGATGCTGAACTCAACAGAATTGATTAAACTTCTTAAATTTACCCACTTATTTTTTGGCTCAGATTACATTTCGGGTGCAATTTTCAAGGGTGTTGAAAAAATCTTGACGTTGACTGGTTCGCTTCATGATTATTCGATGAATAAGGTACAGGAATTTTGATTCATGAAAACAACGAAATTTGTAGTCCAAAATTTTATGAATTTCACCCTCCAATAACGTATATATATGATCCAAAATTTCTGAAAATCGTCCGGCGCATTTGGATAATCCGTATTCAGCTGCGATTGGGTCCCATTTGGGATCGAGCTGAAATCGAATTAAGGAACCAATCGTTAAAAAAAACAGTGCAATATTCATTTTACGAAATGAATATGAATTTGAAAAACACAAAACCCCATCAGGGTTCAGCGACCCGTATTGCATGCTGGGGATCGTGCAAAGAGGCCCGGAAGATGATTACTGGGACGACACCCAAGAAGAGGACTTCTCGATGTCGTCATCGACGTCGGGGGCGGCCTCAGTGCCAACGTCGCTGTCGTGGGCGGTCGACGGCGGCGGCGGCGGCGGCGGTGGCGCCTCAAGCCGCCAGTATCACCACAGGCCGTGTCTCGACACCGACACTGGCGGCGTCGGATCCCCGTGTCGCCTGGCCACCAACGCCCTGGGTAGTTTTTTTCAATTTTTTTTTTCATTTCTATATCTTTTTCTCTTTTACTTCAGAATTCATACATTTTGGCTTTTTTCCTTTTTTTGGTTGAGTGAGGATGGATGAACGAATTCCAGTCGGAATCTGCTTCTTATACGAGCTTGCATCACGCTTTTCTGCTTCAATCCCCACCATCCATAATATATACAGTAAAATCTCGTTACAACGAACTCTTCTGGAACAGCTTCGTTATAACGAACAATTTGCCGCGAGAGAGCTTGAATATATCGTTACAGCAATTCGACATCAGCGACCCGAAAAATGAATTCTTTGTGATTGATTATTTATTCGTCGTGATGAGATTTTACTGTATTTGAAACGGTGCCTATAATCAACTTACTCCCGTTTTTCCCCGAAAAGTGAAATATGTTTTGCATTCTTTATACTTGTCGGAAAATCGCAAGCAAAAGTTTGTTGAATTTTATTTTCCGCCTCAAAAATGAAAATTATTTCAGTCATTTCTTCAGGCTCAGGACTTCAGTCAGATGGTTCGAATTATGCGTTAGTTTTTAGGTTATATTCTCAGCGTATAGATTTAAATTCAGATTTTTTATCGCAGTCAAAATCTTGAAATTGATCTGCTCAAGTTCCATCTTAGAATATTTCAGTTTTAAAAATTCTTTACAGTCATACGATACTCAGAAGCTATACATTTACCCGTTGAATATTAAACACAAATTTAACATTTTATGGAGCTGTAACATGATTTTTTCGAATGTGTCTGATATTTGCCTGAATCTAGTACCTATATACAATAAAAAATGGAATGCGTTAAATACACTTTCTAGCATCCATCAGGTCAAGTAAAAAACTTGAAACTTTGAAACATTGTTTCATTCAATGAATTTTGAGTATTTTCGGGGAAACGCGGTTTTTCGAATTGGTTTCACCCCCTTTTGACGGTTATTGCTTGGTTAAATTTCATAAATAAGTTGGAGCCAAGTATATTCCTTGGTAACACTCAGATATGCGAATTTTTATACCCGTTTTAGCTTTAGATTTAGTTAAACGGACATATAAATGCACGAAGGAGTGTCCGAGAGAAATATATAAGTAATTGTGCAGAATTAAATTTTTTACAGCATCCCTGAATAATTTGGGAAGAATTTCGTCTTTTCTAATAAAATAGCGACATTTTTAGCACATATGCATATATATGCTGTAGAACACACCTGAAACATGCATTAGATTTTTATACAGTGACGTGTATTAGCTCGAAAACTGCTTGCATTCACTTGCTTTTGTATATTTCACGCTTCATTCCAATTTATTCACCATCTACTATTTTTTGAAAATTGTTTTATGCCTATATATATAGAAGATTGCTTTCATCCTCGGAAATACTTACTGGTACAAACGTCTTCAATTTAAATCGAGTCGCAGGTCAAAACTGACGAAAAGTTTTGCGCCTGAAAAAGCTTTTTGTTTAGAACCTCTCCCTACCCCTCTTTTTTAGATTCGTTAAAGCAACGGTTACAGTTGTGGGAAAGTTTTGCGTTGTTGCTCGAAATCGAGGTTGATGATGAATGGCAGCTTTGTGAGGAAACTTTCCTTCTGGTCAAAAGTTTCCTCTTTGCTTTCCTTGTTTGAAGCTCGACAGTTCAATAAAGAGTGCGTCGCATAGCCTTTCTATAGCTGGTGGAAAAAAAACACTTCTGCTATGATGGAAATATAAACAGAACAAACAATAAAATGAAATCCGGTATAGATTTCTTTGATGTATTTTCAACGAGTTCTTTTTCTTATTGAATTCGAGGTTTCTTGCCTGCGTTATTGGAAATAAATTTAGCACGCATTAGCCACGAATAGAGCGGAAATCCGATTTTAAAATAAATATTTTTTAAAATCTGAAAAAGTTGCAGAGCAAGCGAGGTTTACAGATTTAAAAATTCCTCCTCCTGTATAGAAAATCAAATTTCCGCTGCTGTAGGAAATCGTGAAAAGCATACCGGGGAAATCGATGGACATCAGGAATGATGAATGAATTTTCGAGTGGTCGAAGGATCCTACGTTTATAGGATTCAATATATAGCCTTTAGAAACGTATCGAATAAAGAATAAAAAAAATATATATAAGGCAAAATATTCTCCGCCTTAAAATAACGCGGCTATGCACAATGCATATATGTGCAACTAGCTAGTGCGCTATAATTTTGCTGCCCTTTAAATTAACCGAGACTGGAAAGCACTCCAGCCATGCTCCAGTATTTAAAAACGCGGCCTTTCGGACAGTAATGGGTTTCAGATGACCTATGATCGACGTGAACGCTTTTCTCTCGTTCGTATTGCTTTGCTGATTGCTGGTCGTGAATTGCAAGATTCAAGAGGGATATTCAACTCGTCTGCTGTGAACCTGTGCAATTTTGAGTATTATTCCGAGAGAGACAAGAACTAGGTCAAGGGATTCATTTCAAAATCGGGGGGCGCCTGCTTTTAATCAGCAAAAAAAAAGGAAATTTCGACCATCGACGTAAAGCAAGAATACTGTATATAGTTCAAGTGTTTTGGTACAACTTTAATTAATTCAACTGACATTTGAGACTTATTCCGCCTGATCATGAAAAGTGCATTGCAATTAAACACAACTACAGAGTTGCCAGGAAAATTATGTCTATGATTTCAAAGGTATGTTCGCTCAATTCGAGTGTAGACGTGCAAGTGCAATTCTATTCCAATTTATTGATACATATTTTTTCTTAAATTTTCGAAGCATCAGGGCTTTTTGGGCCATATTTACAGAAAATTTATCATGCGTGGAAAAAGGCTGATGGATAAAGGCAACATATATTAAATTCATGCTGATGGTCATTTTAAATACCCATGCGACAAAAATTAGAAGTTTGGCAATTTTAATTTTTTCCCACATTTGATCAAGAGAAGATCAAATGAAGAAACCTTCCGTGCTAAAATTTGAGCAAAACAGGAAATGTAATAAATTAAAATGTCCCAAGCACAAATATTTTCCCTTTTTATTTCTGAAATGAATAAATTCTTTCCTTTTGAAGCAAATTTGTCGGAACTCAATGAAAGATTAGTCTTTGAATGAAAACAAAAATCTGGTTGAAGCTTATTGATATATCCTCTGAACTTTTCAAGTTAGTATATAAGAAAGCTGGGTCATTGAAAATGATTTTTGCTTTTGTTTTTACTATTGCTCAGTCAGAAGTTCACATCATGGCGATTTTGTGGGTCCCCTGCTGATTCTATAACAGGGTTTGCATCAACAGCAGCTAGGGTTATATCCAACTTTACTCGTGCATGGTTTCAAGTTTTTCGGGGTTAGGAAACCGGGTGCTGGTGCTGGAAAGAAGGGCAAAGTTTAGCTGACATCTTATAACAGGGTTTGCATCAACAGCAGCTAGGGTTATATCCAACTTTACTCGTGCATGGTTTCAAGTTTTTCGGGGTTAGGAAACCGGGTGCTGGTGCTGGAAAGAAGGGCAAAGTTTAGCTGACATCCGGATTTTGCCGGAAGTTTGACAGCCCGGGCAAGATTGGTTTCCCTGGGGCTCTTGATGAAGTATTGATCTCGTCTCTAGTGGGTGCAGTTATAATAGAAACGTATTTTTGTCTGCGGAATAAGGAGACGGAATCAGATACGAGAGACGATGAGGACCCACGACTTTAATTGTGACCCTCGTCTTTATCCCCTGCTGATGGGGTGTCGTTTTGACCCAGAAATGGGGAGAAAAAAGGTCTTTATTTCCATGGAAGCCTCGAACTTATTTTATGTTTCCGGTTTTCTCTTTTTTATTTGAAAATTTACATGGGATTGATTTGAGTAAATCTTCATTATCAGAAAAGAGCAGTTATTTAGTATGGTAAATCGGGGGTTGAACCAGGGATTTGGCTCAAGAAGCTGCTGTTGACACGCATGCAACACATTTGCACAAGTTTTTCCAAATTTGTGAAAAAAAACATAAGCAAAAAATTATTTTTTCACAGTTTTATTTTCTGATATAAATTTATCATGACTCATCCTCATTCGCATAGCAACTGAAATAATGACAAATTATTCATTCAAAATTTTGTCTCCTTTTCCAAAAGTGAACATCCTGCAAAAAATCTTGACAGGATGTTTTTGGACAGAAAATATAAACATTTTCAAACTGTCTCTGGGATTTTCAAGACAAAAAAACGAAAGATTAACTTATTGGTTAAGAAATTAACAGTCCTTTTTAGAAACTTTTAGCTTATTTTCAGCTGCTTCCAAGAAATTGTTACTCGAAGAATAAAATGTCAAATAAAATATTTCGCTTATAATTTCGAACGTATTTTGCATCCTTTGAAAATGGAAATTTTTTCTAAAATCGGCTATTTAAAAAAATAAATTTCAGTAGAAGTTATTGGATTTTGTTTCCAGTATAGTAAATTGACTCTCATTATTTCCAGGAATTTTTGATTATTTTTGAATAAAGCCAATAGTTTTCAGAACTTGAAGGAAAGGACGTTTTTACAGACTCTTGCCAATAAAGTCTATACGAATATTACGATCAAAAATATGTCACGGGAATTTCCATGAAATGTCTTCAAGCAATCCCGAGCCCATTTCCAGGACATTATTGCCACGTCAGTAAGCGATGACGGAATGATGGAAAGTTCGTCCATGTGGAGAAGAAACGAATGAATAGAATCCCGATTTCAGAAATCTGTTCAACGCCATCCGACGTTTTTATATATATATCCCCTGAGGGACCAGAAGAAGTCTCATCGCAAAGGCCGTAGAAAAAATCCAAAACATAATATCAATATATAAATATATACACACACAGCATTGGGTCTTGTCAAGCCAAGGTATGAGTCTTCTCAGCAGCAGCAGCAGCAGCAGACGAAAGCAAAGAGAACATCGATCCTGAGAAAAGGTGTCTTTTTTTATTTTTCCTTATCTCGTCCTGAAAAAAGAAATATGGGGACAGGTGAAGGGAAAAACGAACGAAATCCCTTGTGCTTCTGCCTGTGAGCAGCAGCTACGTCTTCCGAACACTCAATTCTGATGCTCTGAGGGGTGGATCAAAGCCTCAATGCATCTATATACACGGTGTGCCACCGAAAAACAGAAATAAAAAAAACCCAGTACCCGTCATACTTCATGTCGATGGTCATTCAATTTTTTTCAGGCCAAAGGAGAGAAACTAATCTATTTTCTATGAGATCTATCATCAAGAACCGAGTGTGCAGATTCTGAGAAGTCATGCATAAATAATTTATGTACGCATAAATTCGCAGTCTTGAAATTTGGATGCCCAAGATTTTTCCATTTCCAAACTTTACTTGATTATTTCATGTTATTTACTTTAAGGATCAGTTTCTGAAAATTACCTGACCGGAACAATTTTTTTGGAGCTACCATATTTTTGAGTAATTTTACTTCTTGTGAAATTTAGATATAAAAAAGCTTTCATATGCATGTCTAATGATAATCGTCGACACATTCCTTCTGAAATCCATGTAATTTTGAAGAAATAAGGATTTTCTGAATTTTGAAGGGTTCTGCGCACACATTTTTTTCAAAATTTTGACAGGACAACACACGAAAAAATCAAACGAATCGATCTCCTCTCTCCTGGTCGTCGTTTTGAATATGTATGTAAATTTTATATCATAATCAAATTAAACATTCAATTTAAGCATATCGATAGAAAAAAACGTTTGTATAACCGGTGACTGTCCACATATTTTGTTTTGAAAATAAGTCAAACTCATCCCGTGTTTCTCGTAAAAAACTGGTTAAGACATGAAGAATATCTAAATGTTTTCCAATTTAATCAATCAGCCAGGATGAAAAGCTGCTTGAATTTAAGCCAACGCTTTTTCCATATTCTTGGACAAATGGGATGATATTTTTTGTCACCATGTATGAATCACAGGAGGTACTATAAAGAGGATTTTTTTTTGCATCGCTCTTTTGCAATGGTTGATGTGATTCTCCGATCGGAGAACGCCTTGCTGTGATTTCATCTTCTCAGTAAGCTCCTTCGTTGATGCGGAGGGATACCTTGTGCATCTCGCCCTTTTCCCTCTCAGCATGCAAAAATGCATCATGCACCTGGAAGAAATAACAGGAAATGCGAGAGAATGCCAAAAACAAGCAACGAAAATCATATATTGCTCGGATGTTTCTCTGGGCATGGCTGCACAATTTTTTGCATGAAATAATGCTGCATGATGATGATGAGGATGAGGATGCTGCTTGGTTTATCATAGTCGCCGAAATTCCGCATGGCTTTCGATTAGAATAAAAAGAGCGAAAAAAGATTCCGAATAATTCATAATTTATTTTACCAAATTTAAAAAAAAATAAATGGCATGATTATAGTAGTCATCAAAATTCCGCGGAGCTTTGGATTAGAAGGAGAAAACAAAAGGCAAGGAAGATTCCAAAGTCATAATTTATTTTCTCAAATTGCAAAAAAAAAAATGGCAGGATTCAGCGACCCTTACTGCATGCTTGGAATTCAGCCGACGGCGTCTTGCGGCTCGACGGCGGCGGCGGGGACGACGACGACGACGGCGCCTCTGTCGCTGTCGGTGTCGGCCGCCTCGCTGACGTCGTCCACATCAGTGTCAGTGTCGGGCCCGGTGTCGCCCAATTTCCACACGGCTCCGCCGCTGTCACCCAGACTGCAACCCGGGTTCATCAGGTCGTGTGTCAGCGAGTCCTACGATCCCGACGACCAGCTGACGTTGCAAGACCAGCACCAACAACAACAGCAACAGGCTG
>CAJPEX010004863.1:1940-13555 GCA_905338405.1 Notodromas monacha | reverse complement strand
CGGAATTTATGATCATATACGTGTTGACATCTGCTGTGAGAACGTTAGAAATTTCATTTATAAAAAAAAAGAGTTCGCTGCCAACATTTCTGCGTCGAATTCGCAATATTTTTTAGCAATGTCAAGTTACCTCGCGTCATCCACACAGGCATTCCATTCTCAAAAAGTTACTATTTATTGTTCTCAATGTGCCGAGAGGAGAAATGAAAGAAAATGTTGGCTGTTGTTCGTTCTGTGCTTTTTATTTATTTATTTATTTATTAAGTTATTGAGAAGAAAGAAAAAGAAATTGGGATTCAGGGTGTCGCTGATCCAGAGTGTTTGTCCCTGCTGGGTTTGTATAAAATGTCAAATTGTCCTGGTCGACATAAAAGATGAATCCTCGGATCCCAGCCTTCGACGAAGTCCCGACGGATCCGAACCCTTTCCATGGGCTTCCCCCAAGTTTGCTCCACTACACGTTGCTGCTCCAAATATTCCACTCTTATCGCAATCCCAAATCTATATTTTTTCCCAAGAAAAATTTCAATCAATAAATATTTATTATTATAAAAAAAGATGATGGGGAAAATTGAAGCCACGTACCTGACAGCAAGTGCAGTCATTTGAATGTCGTCGGCCTCAATGTTCATGGGTTCGACTTCCCGGGCACAAAACGCGTCCAGGGTTTTCTTGTCCCATTTGTAGAAACTCGTGTAATACTCGGAATCCAGTTTTATGTGAGCAGCTGTGATCAATCGCAAGTAAGCCACGATCGAATCTGAAATCTTTTTTTTTTTTTTAGAAAGCAACGCATCATTCTCGAGGAATTGAATTTCGAAGTCTATGAAAGCGAAACTTTTCCAATTTCAAAACTTTTCACACAGGCTTTTTCTTGTTCGATGCAGGATTTCGAAGAAACATCACTTTCTCAGAAAATTCTATAAATAAGTGCCTCCGAGAAAAAAAAATTCAGGTAAAAAAAGTTCAGTTAAAAGAAATTTAGACAAAAGAGGTTTTAATTATAAAAGTAACAATGGAAACTTAATCTGATCTCTCAGATCCCATTTCATATCAATCAAGTGTATTACATCATTTTTAGCTTATTTCTTTCATATATATTGCCATTAAATGCTGCATCAAAAAGTTTAAAAAATTTGGCAAGGCCTTTTTCAATAACCATAGTAAAAAACGTTTGGCTTTGGGTATAATTTACATTTGGAAAGACACGTATCTGAATCTCTCGTGTTTTTCATTTGAGCAAAAAGTTTCAAATTTACGCGAAGTTCAGCAGGAATCTTGCTCACAAATCACAATAAATTTCAATTGGATTAATTACATTAAAAAAATAATTAAATTTTTCGTGAATACATAAGATCAATTTATATTTTTATGATGGCAAAACATCAAAAAGAAGCGAAATGCGCCAAGAAATTCTTCCCCCATTTTTTTCGGAAGTTTTGGGAATATTTTCAAAAATCAAATATATGAGCCTTCATGATGGGGATCAGATCTTCATGATTCGGGATGAAATTTCTTGATTCGTCAAACAAGGACGAGCAGCAGTTGATTTCTTTATACAGTACCGTAAAATTTATTCACCTGGATTCAGATATTTCGGTATTAATTACTCGATTCCATCCCATCCTCGCGAAATTGATTTTCTCACGCATCGAATATTATGGTTAGATTCTGACCTTGAGAGACATTCGGACGATCCGCAGTTTTTTTTAATAGTTTTTCCCGATTATTCTGCCAGAATCAATGTAGCACGTGTCTTAAAAATGAGTTCTGCCGCGATTCTCACGAAAAGAAAAATAAATAAAATAAACCTGCTCTATATACTCTTTATTTTGCAAGGTTCGATTCTATCAATTGTAAATCAACCTTTATGTGAATTCCGTTCTCTCACGATTCTCGTCAGTACTTGGCCTTGGAGAGCATTCCGACCCACCAATATATATTTTTTCCCCTTTCGATCGAACGTTTTTCAATTAACTTTCGTGAACATTTCCCTAATATATCCCCTTTAAGGGTGAGAATAAATTCGACCAAGCATAATTTCCAGGAAAGTCCCACCTTCAATTGCCACTTGACATTCTCGAAGAAAATAACCTGAGACTCTCAAACAGTCCATTATACTTTTCATGAGTGTTATTCAACACCTAACCAGTTTAATACTGAAGCCCGAAAAGTTCCACAATTTTGCGAGGAAGAAAAAATATCCCACTAAAAGCATTTGCTCTTATAATTAATTAAAATAATTTTAAATTCCTCAAACTCACAGAAAAAAATGAGAATGGAAAAAATACAATTCTCCATCATAAAAATTTCTCGCCGGAAAATCGAATATAGTAATTTCTCCGGCAAAGAAACAGGCAAAAATAATCATTGAACCGTATTGAAAAATATATCATAAAATCATTCCTACGATTTTCACAGGAAAAAAAAAAACCTGTGATTAGAGGCAGATACGATTGAGTGGATAATATTCAAAATGAAATATTGTATTCTGAGTTTAATAGATACTCAATCAGGGATGTTGAAATGCAGCTGCTTTTAATCGTCAAGTAATAAAAAAACCTGTGATTAGAGGCAGATACGATTGAGTGGATAATATTCAAAATGAAATATTGTATTCTGAGTTTAATAGATACTCAATCAGGGATGTTGAAATGCAGCTGCTTTTAATCGTCAAGTAAATTAGGCAAAAGCTATAAAATTATGCAGGTATGATTGAATTCATTCTTCTTCCACGTTTTTTACCAGCATTCAATCCCTTAATTAGTGCGTGATTATCTCCGAAAGGCCTTCAAGGATGTTCAAGAAACGTAATCAAAGGGATGAATAACTGTTGAGTTAAAAAAATTGAAGTCTGCATTTTATTGAAAAAAAAAACTCTGTTTTAAAGATGACGCAGAAGGCTTCTCGGTTTATTTTTGGGCTCACATAATTTTAATTCGCGAGTATAACGAATGAGCAACACGTAATTAATTCTATATTTTCTGATGATGGGAAGTTCTCTTAAAGTCAAATAAGATAAAAGGCTCGAATATTTGTCCCGTTTTTCATCACGTTCATCCGGAATCTGCGGGTATTTTTCCGATTATAGAATTTAAAAAAATTCCTAATTATATATTTTTTTTCGGTGACGTATCATATCGTCCGGAACCTTCACCTAATGAAGTTGACTCGCGCGTCAAGTCTTACCAACGGATGATTGAAGAACGAATACAAGTCGTCTTTCGTGATCCCGTGTCGGATGCTCTTCAGAACATGGTANTTGTAAATCAACCTTTATGTGAATTCCGTTCTCTCACGATTCTCGTCAGTACTTGGCCTTGGAGAGCATTCCGACCCACCAATATATATTTTTTCCCCTTTCGATCGAACGTTTTTCAATTAACTTTCGTGAACATTTCCCTAATATATCCCCTTTAAGGGTGAGAATAAATTTGACCAAGCTTAATTTCCAGGAAAGTCCCGCCACCTTCAATTGCCACTTGACATTTTCGAAGAAAATAACCTGAGACTCTCAAACAGTCCATTACTTTTTATTAGTATTATTCAACACCTATAACGCACCTGCAAAAAAGGCCAGTTATTACTAAAGCCCGAGAAGTTCCACAATTTTGCGAGGAAGTAAAAATATCTCGATTTTTAAAAGCATTTGCTCATATAATTTATTAGAATAATTTTAAATTCCTCAAACTCACAGAAGAACATGCATGAGAATTCGAAAAAAATACAATTCTCCATCATGAAAAATTCTGCGCCGGAAAATCGAATATAGTAATTTCTCCGGTAAAGAAACAGGCAAAAATAATCATTGAACCGTATTGAAAAATATATCATAAAATCATGCCTACGATTTTCACAGGAAAAAAACCTGTGATTAGAGGCAGATACGATTGAGTGGATAATATTCAAAATGAAATATTGTATTCTGAGTTTAATAGATACTCAATCAGGGATGTTGAAATGCAGCTGCTTTTAATCGTCAAGTAAATTAGGCAAAAGCTATAAAATTATGCAGGTATGATTGAATTCATTCTTCTTCCACGTTTTTTTACCAGCATTCAATCCCTTAATTAGTGCGTGATTATCTCCGAAAGGTCTTCAAGGATGTTCAAGAAACGTAATCAAAGGGATGAATAACTGTTGAGTTAAAAAATTTAGGTCTGCATTTTATTGAAAAAAAAACTCTGTTTTAAAGATGACGCAGAAGGCTTCTCGGATTATTTTTGGGCTCAAATAATTTTAATTCGCGAGTACAACGAATGAGCAACACGTAATTAATTCTATATTTTCTGATGATGGGAAGTTCTCTTCAAGTCAATTAAGATAAAAGGCTCGAATATTTGTCCCGTTTTCATCACGTTCATCCGGAATCTGCGGGTATTTTTCCGATTATAGAAGAATAAAAAAAATCCGAACTATGATTTTTTCGGTGACGCTAGTATAGCAGGCCTTGGAAGTGGATTACTTCAACTGAGCGCGCAGTTCAGAATGGTTGCCTACTAACTTCTTGCTTATGTTCAGCAGAAAGCACTAGGGCACAGCCTACGAGAAGTCTTGTACCATCACCACGTCGTAGAAGATCTCGAAGGAAAACAGCGGGTATCCGAGACACACCAGGTCTTCCCTGGCTCGTCTCACGATGTCCTGGGCATTCATCAATTCATCCACGTCGTGTCGCAGCGACTCGAGGTACCCGAATGCAAATGCTCTGTAAAAGGAGTTCCCGTCGGGTCTGGTCCTCCTCAAAGTTCCGTAGAGCGTCTATAATAAAATATCAAGCAGCAGAAAAAAAAAATGATTAATCGAAACACGACGCGCTTCCATAGGTCAATTCCGTATAACATGTAGATATACACGGGTGAGTTCAAGGTTGCCTTGAGGAGGCGTTCCAAGGTGTCGCTGCTTTACGCCGCCCACTTCGGAAGAAAAATATTATTAAATTCAGCGTAAACACAGCAATGTGTTGGGCCTCTAGATACGGACGTAATTGGTTATCGAAACGCATGGTCACTTTGTTGAAGTGTCCGTATGTCGGATCACGATCTCCCATTTTAGACTTCAATATGGGAACAATGTTCAATCGGTTCTCCACTTCTCCTGCAGTTATTCTTCAAAATTTTGGAAGAAAGTCCCCCGAAAATTGATTGAAAATTCTTTTCTCAACTTTAAAATCCAGAAAATAATTGTGAACAAGAAAACCAAATAGAATCTGGTCTTTTGACATCAGAAGTAGCTCAAGAAGCAAGGAAAATGAACAACTCTAGCTATACCTTGCACACATTATGCTTTTATACAGCAACGTGTGGGGCATCGAGATACGGACGTTATTGGTTATCGGACCGCATCTTCCCTTTTTTGAAGTGTCCGTATGTCGGATCACAATCTCCCATTTCAGACTTAAATATGGGAACAATATTCAATCGGTTCTCCTGCAGTTATTCGTCAAAATTCAGAAAGAAAGTCCCTCAAAATTTGAATAAAAATGTTTTTCTCAACTTCAAAATGCAGAAAATAATTGTGAACAAGAAAACCAAACAGAATATGGTCTTTTGACATCAGTAGGAGCTCAAGAAAATTAACAACTCTATATATAGCTATACCGTCCACACATTATGAAATAAAAAAAAACCTTTGGAAAAGTAAGCACACAATTAGCCCGTTGTTTATGGTGATGATTTATTTATAATTCTTGTGAATATAAATAGCTCAATTTGTTCAAGATATAATCAAAATTTAAAATACGGGAATTTTTCCTATAGAAACGTTGGGAAAGTGTTCGCATCTTTATAGACATTGTCTGGATGTTGGGCTTACTTTTTCAAAGTTACAAGTGTCCTTAAGTTGAATCGGCTGTACGTACGAGTCCCATTGTAGTTTGTTTTTTGTCAATGCATTCACGGACAAATACTGTGTTTTTCGCAACATAATTACGAATTTATCTTCAAATTCACAACTTTACCAAGCTATAAAACCAGACCAATAAAAATTTTAAACGCGATCCAGGAGACAGGAACTAAGAGTAAGTCAACGCCTTAAAAGTACAGGACAAAGGCTCAAGCACTAAAAGACTTTCACTTTATACACTGGAGTCGTATTCTCGTTAAGTAGTTCCTTTCAACAATGTTATTCATATTGCGAGATTATTATGACCTCCTTTCCCGTGCATATTAATAGCCGGAAAAAGCATCTCATTTAAAAAATGTCACGAACACTAATTCGGTCGGAAAAAATCAGGTTCATTATATTTTTCATTTCTTTGACGATGGAAAAATACCACTTTTTCAGTCGAGGATTTACAGTATTTTCGGAGTATTTTGAAAGATATATTTGGAAAAACTATCTGACGTGAAAAATTTAGCGAACATTCAACTGTTTGGAGTACATAAATTAGACTTCTTCTTCGGTGTCTCGTTGGAAAATTTAGTCCTTGAAATGACCAGAAAATAAACTTGGATTCATCAATCTGGTCATGTATAGTGGTGATTTTCCAATTGATTTTTCATCAGTCACGTCATGATAAACATCAAACTCACCGATAATTCGTTGATCCTCGTCCGGATCCGCTTGTCCTTTACGCTGTATTCATCTTTCAGGGATTCCAACGGATCTGGATCCGAAACCATGGCTGTTTTCTGAGCGATTTCATCAGCCATCTATACACGCAAAAAACTGCAAATTTCAGTCCCCACTTCGAACCANCAAAAAAATCCCGAATTGATTCACATACCTGCTCTTGCTTAAAAAGAACACTTTTCAAGTCTCTCTCATTTTTGTAAACATCACCGTCCGGATTTTCTGCAATCATAGCTGCTCTTTCTGTCATGTGTATTTTTTCCAGCCCAAGACCACCAGGTGTCGCTGCAGGTAAGTCCGTCATGGTCGAAATTTCGCGAACTTCGTAATCGAGGTAAAACAAAAACAAAAACGAGGATAAAACTGTTAAAGGTCGAATCTGGGCGTCGATTACATTAATCTGTTTCTTTACGGTAGCTTTTTTTTTCAAACAATCATTAAAAATTATCTGCGCGTCCTGCGATTAAATTGGTCTCACATCTGAAATTATAGCTTGACAGGCGAAGATGAACAAAAATACGCTTGCGGGCTTTTTAAATTATAGTCAAGTTTTTTTTAGCGCATTGCTTAAGTCTATTTCGACGTTCTTCGGGTAAACATGGGGTCCTCTTGGAAAATTCACGGTTTAAAAAATCAAATCGAGCAAAGGGAAAAAAATGATGAATCGAAAGCAAATCGAACGAAAATCATCTGGACTTCTGGAGAAGTGATGTGCTACTTGCGCAATTTCAAGATACCAGATTGGCACATTTCTTGATATCTTGCTTCGAGTTATAATAGAGAAGTTGATGAGTCTGATCCATTGATGGGTTGCCAGACAAGTATAGAATGAATATAAAATTCGCAGTTAGACAGGAGTTAGAATATTAAGATGCTATCTAGTATTTTAATCCTACGCTGATGACGGTAAACTGCGTGAGAAAAATGCTGTTGAACACGTGTTTCCTGTATAAATTACTTTAATTCATTACAGGGAAATCGTGGTCTTCAGACTGATCCCTTGAAAATTTCAAATCAAAAATACAATATCATTGTGTAACAAAAAAAAGTGTTACAAAGTACATTTCAGCAGTCCCACTTTTTCGAATTAACGAGTGACAAATTTTCTAACAACGCGTCAAATATAATGACTTCGGGAGGCGTGTAATTTTAAAATCATTTACTGTAATGAGTCTTCAGTATTTTTAATTGCTCCTCCACCTCGATCATCCTGCAAAATTTCATTACGATTTTAATACGCGATTTCAACAATTCATAAATTTGAACTTGCTTTGAAGATTTATTCAAGTCTCCAACAAACAGTTTAGGAAGAAATAATCGCAACATTCAGGAACGGGTTGCTTTAAAAAAATGTTTAATGGAATTTGGTACAAGGGACTGTTATTTTATGGAAAACATTAAATTTTCTGAGAGGGATTCAATTTTGGAAACATTCATCCTCTGCAATAAAAAATGTTTCAACGTTTGACTGTATTTTCAGTCTGAAAACGAAGTACGCAGAAGAATTCCACGATGAACTAGATGAGCCTGAAAATGAACAAATTAATTTCATGGTTCATTTTTCTGGACCATATTTCTCAAGTACTGTATAAAGTGTATATTTTCAAAAAAAAATTCCCAGAACGCTGCTAATTCTTCCCGACCAGGGGATTAAAATTATTTATGCGAGGAAATCACGAGTTTCATTATCCTTGAAAAAAGTGCAATCTGCTCTATGTCAAGTTTCTCTCGAAAAAAGTAAAAATCATCACAACAAACCTCGATTAACCTCACGCTTATGTAGAGACATCTATACTATATGACCTTAATTTTTTCTTGCAATAATTCAAAAGTACTCGCGGCAATGTGGGAATACAAGTCACTAAAAAGGTGAATTGCCTCGAAGGCGGATTCACGCAATTTTCGAGATCAGTGTTAAATATCAAGGTAACGCGGATTTGAAGAGGTTTAAAAATTTCCACACATCATTTTATGATTTTCCGTTTTTTTGAGACCAAAACGATGGCTTTAAATCATAAAAATCTAACCCGTGAACACATTAAAGCGATTTTCTTGAATTTCTGAATGGAAACCGTGACCAAACCACAGATGATTTACCAGTAATTTTTTCCTACACGGAAGTTGAAAAATTTCCGACTTTTTTGATTTTATCAATGGGGAATTTTACAGAGTTCAAATAATAGAGACAGTTTTTCTCGTGCGCTCTCTCTCTATTTTTCATATTATTGTTGGAGGCATATAATGAAAAGAGTTGCCAATGATCGAATAACGTGATTTCAGGGGTTTATTTACTCGAACAAGTGATTTAATCAAGCATTAATGAAAATTTAGCTGCTGATTTTTATTCAGATTCGACAAATAAAAGCTGCTTATTTTTGAAGTTAAATTGGATTTCACAATTTTTACTGTGGGTTATATTTTGAACATTGAACTTCGATATTCTTTTGACTCCAGGAATTGATTTCAAGTCGATGAGAGAGCTATAATACTCAATCTTTTCATTTGACTTTTTGCTCAAATGTGGTAAACAAGGCCGATTCAAATCTTATTTTCTGCTTCCTGAAAAAAAATTGAAGCTTTCAGCAATTGATTTAATCCGTAAGAATTTCAGTTTTTAATATTGCAATATAGCTACTCGACGCAGATGATTCCCGAATTTTTTTCAGCGTCGAGCCGCTTTCTTATTTTCTCCAGAAAACTCAGAATTAACACGTTCATGAAAATGTTTGGGTATTTCAGATTTTTTGAATCTTGAGTATCAAAAATTGACTCGTCATCAATTCGCCTTTGAGATGCAAGTTTTAAATCCAGGCTGATGATTGATCAACACAGAGTGGGTACATATCAATTCTTCCTCACAGGAAAAATTGGGAAATATTTTCTGGTTTAATTTGGAAAATGCGAAAAAGTTTTCATTAGTAACGCAAACCATGTTTTTCCGCTTTCTCCGCATTGCCTTTGATCTCTAAATGACATTACATCCATGGTTTGCTGAGAAAGCAATTTTGGTGTTTGTTTTCACTCATCAAACAATAATTTAAAATATTTCATCTGCTCGAACTCATCCACACAATATGAAATGCGTTAATGCACTCTTAATTAATAGAGCAATGTTAATCCTCTACAATGCCTCCACAAGGCTTCGTTCTGGACTTAATTTCGGTGAAATTCAATTATTCCGACAAAATGACCACAAATTATCGTAAAAATGATGAACTTAACACTTTATCCAGACGAAAAGGTCTAGAGAAATTTTATGGTTGAATAAATGCTCTCTGGAGCAGAATGTCTTCAGAATATTGCTTGAATAATGACCTTGAAGATCGTGATTTTGACGTGATCTTGGAACGAAGAAAAAAACCGAAAATAATTGAACAATTTCAAATACATGCAGAGATTTTCGATCGGTAGTTGACAATACTCGGATGATACCTTCGTGCCACTTAGCATTTTTTTATTCATCATTTGGACCATTATCTGTTCGCATACTTCGCAGTTTAGTTTCGGCCTGAGTACCTTTTTATATAGTGACCTTTTAGGGATCAAACAGTTTTTTGAAGGTTAATTCATTTATTAGGAGAGTATTTCAGAACAGATTTCGCGCCTTTTAATGGCAATATAATGGCAATACTTGGCTTTTGTTCCGCATGCCATTTCATCAAATGGCCAAGATTACCTACTCCGAGAACCCCATTTTTTTTTTCTTTCTCATCCAGGGATCTTTAGCTATTTAGAAAATTGTATGATATCACCTCTTTGAGAAGGTATTGATACTAAATGATTTCATTATTATCAGTATAAAGTAAATCAAAAGATAGTTTTTTTCCTGAATAGGTTAAGTTATGCACCTGGCGGAGTATCTGAAACAGTTTCATCCGTCACTATAATATCAATTTAATTTGAAAATAAAGCCTGATCCTAAATGAAACATCGTTCTCTAAAATTGAGGAAATAACCCCTCGCTCTTTTACCAGTAAATAATCCATGATATATGGAATGAAACTGAAATCGGAAATTCTTTTTGTTTAATTACATCATGTGCTGTGTATTCCGACCAGTTATTTTGCAATGTGGACGTCATAAAGTTGCTTAAGTGCGCCATCTAACCACGAATAACTAAAGTAGGGTCTTCCTTTTCTTCAGCCTTATTGAACTAATGTACCAGTACAACAATGACGTCGACAATAGGGCTAATTAGTGTAAGTTTATTATTATAGTAAAGAAATGTTAGTGAGTTCTTCTCGAAGAAGTCTGCATTTGATTTATGAAAAAATTGATATGCCTGTACCTTTATTTCAATACAAAATAAAATATCGCGACGAATTAAAAAGTTTAAAATTTCTTGCGTGTATTTTTAAATACTGTAATTCAAATATTTGATTGGTCTTCTTGGTTGAAAGAAATAACTGCCTCCCTCTTTTTGTACTGAGTAGCGCTACATTAATCAATTTATCAATTCAGTAAATCAACCTTTTTTATTTGAGCATCAAAAATAAAAATATGCATACGGAGATGAAATAAAGGAATAACCGAGGAAATAAAATTATTCAATGCTGGGAATTTTAACAATAAAAATTCTCAAAATTCTATAAGAATAACTCGGTTGAGTTTAGAAAACATGCACTGTATTGGCTTCAGCAAATCTTTTGCTATGCAGGCATTTCGAAGAATCATTTCCCATCTGTATAATTCATAATTTTCACAGTAGTTGTTCACACATTCTTGGAATTCTATAGGATCGATGGTCAAACGTCTTCCAACCTTCGTCCTTTTGAACTCCTCGAACCAATTGACTCATTTTTTTAAATTACCGCATCATTATAATCACCTTTGTCAGAACGCAGTATTTTCCTTGCTGAAATATTAGCATGCAAATTTGTTTGTGGTATTCAGTTATAGCTCAGTGGATTTTAACTCCCAGCAAATAATTTGTTACAGGTATTGCTGCGCGTAACAGTTACGCATTAGAAAATGCGTTCGTTATGCGTCACTGTTACGCCCAGCTTCTTCTGAAACGCCCTTTTTTTTTTTTTTTTTTTTTT
>CAJPEX010004862.1:0-19233 GCA_905338405.1 Notodromas monacha | reverse complement strand
TTTAAATTTTTTTTCCTGTCCCGGTTAAAGAGAGTGTGTTGCTTTTGCTCGGTTACTTGGTAAAGATGTTTTTTTCTTGCACTAAGACCTAAATCACCTGAAATTTGTGCTACTTGACATGGCTGACATCCAAAAAACACGGAGAAAACATGTTTTCTTTCTTTCTTTTTTGCTATCCAATAATGAGTAAAAGGAGGAGGTTTATGTTTTTCTGAACACGGATGACAAACATTAACGCAGTACTCGAGCAAAGTTCCACACAAGAGAAAGAATAGGATTGAATACAGCGACGCGAAAATGGTCGCAACGGAAGAAAGAGACCTTCTTTGTGCCGTCCCAAAGAACAAACGACAGTCAATGTAATAAGATAAAGAGACAAATACGTCGCAAAAAAGACGGAATCAAAGAAAAAAAGGGGGAAAGAGTCGAAGAAAGAAAAGGGGGAATTAATACAGCAAGGGGCCTTGAACGCGAGCCAAAACTCAGCGGAACAACATTAATTCCGCACTGTCCGAGATCCTTTCCTGCTGAAACTGAAGGAGGCTATGTTACTATAACGACCAGCATTTTGTTCTTCAGGAGCAGGGATCCCTTTTATGGTGTAGATATTTTCAGGATGGAAATCTACTGCCTTTTTTGGTTTGTTTCTTTTTTTTCCTCCCCATTTCCCGATTAATCCTGGAATGGCATTAACCTTGAATATGGCCACAAAAAAAATATCTCCGGCGTTTTTATTTTATTTTTTGCAAGGATTTTGTTGGGCACTGCTTTTGAACGCACGATGCTGTTGGTTCCCAGTTGAACGATATTTATTATATTTTTCAAATTTTAGATTCCTTATTTAGGTATTTCTGTCTTGGCATGGCAAATTCATATCAATTAATTTGTTCTTGAATATTGTCACAGACGGGGTTTTGAGTGTATTTGTATGAGTTAATTGCGGGCTTAGTTTTAAATTTTCGATTTATTTTCAGGAGAGGTTAAATGAAGATTGCAGAAAATATTGATGCTTGTCCAGTTTCTTCATTTTACATAGTGTGTTTTGGAACCTTTTGTGTTGAGCATTTTACGAGATAAGTCCAGGCATATAATGCTTTTTTTTAGATTTTTCACACGATTGCTGATACTTTGATAATTTTCATCCGAAATTTTAATTGAATAGAAAATTACGCCCAGCACTTCTACGCAGTGATGAAAATAAATTCCGACTCGTATAATTTAGTAATTTGTGCACAAAATTCTCAAAATTCAAGGCGATTATACGTCACTGAAATATTGTTACAGAACTTTCAAGATTCAAGTAGTGAAACGTGTGTCCAACTAATAAGTATATCTGAATGTTGATCATCCAACGGCCATGGTAAATTTTCATGAACGTGTTTTAAGAAAGATAAATTTATTTTTAAAAATACGGAAAAGTCTATTTACCGGTGGAATTAGAGGTAGATCCCCTTCTAAAGCAATTTTCAACCGGATATCTGGAAGAACGTGCTCAAAACAAAATACAATTTTAAAGAAAAATGAGCATGAACAATAAATTTTGACAAAGAAGTCCTTTAAATAAGTGAGAATGTAGTTGTTGATTTATAAAAATTATGTGGAGCTATGAAATTCTATGGATCAAGGTCCAACTCTCTCTCTCGTTTTGGCGAATTTTCAAATTTTCTTCATATTTTTGAGTCTTGCAGATGACTTGCATCATTTGAAAATTTGTGATTTTATCACAATGTCCCTATGTTGAGTCAGTGTCCTCATGTTGGACCTTTTTTTATTAATTTTTTATGTGAAAATAAATATAAATAAGTGTCCGTATTTCGAATTGTCCGCATGTTGAGTTGTCCGCCTGTGGGGGTCTCACTGTATTTATTTATATATATATATAATTTTGTAAAACCATTGTGTATTTATTGGATAACACATAAGTTCTCAAAAAAGATTCAAGAGAATTCACTGGCATAATTCCTTGAATCATTCACGATTTAATGCATTGAAAATGGGGTTTTTGATGGCTTTTGCAGGCCGTCCTGAGACAGGATAAAATCCCGGATCCCAACTAACTCGTCTATATATCCAAGCCTGTGAGAAGCATAAAATAAAGCGCATTGAATTCGGTCGCGTTGGATTCATGCCAAGGCGGTTTGCCAGTACGGTATAATATCGCTTCTAGAACAAGAGACAAAAAAGGGGGTCGGGATGAGATGTGAATTCTACCCCCCGCCTTTCTATACCCCCGTCCATGAGCTGCTGGTTATATACGTATCTATATCTGTTGGCGAAAACGAGATGCGCAGGGAGAACGAAGGACTGTCTTGTCTTTTCGGGCTCGTCACGACTTGCCATGCAAAAAAAGGTCCCTTTTTTCCCTCGCATAAACGAACAAATGATGCATATATTTGTTATGCATGAAAGCGTATAATAATTTTTTGTTCTGGTCCTGATTTGGTTATTATTTCTTTATTTATTCTTTTTACAGCTTGAAGATGGTCTATGCATATTATTATTCGGAAGATATAATTTTTAAGCGAGAACTTTTCTAAAGTGTTCTGGAGAAGAATTTGTGGAAAAAGGCTGTTCTATCATAGGTGTAATAGTTGATTTATTCGAGTATTTTTTCGCATCTTTTTCCGGAAATGTACGACTATTTATTTTACTTTAATTGTTTTCTGCTTGTGCGACATTTAAAATCACGCGTAATTGAGAAATGGTATTTTTTGTCTCATCTTTTTTGGAATCGCAAAAATCGAAAAGGCCGACTAGTTAATTTCAGGCTATAATACCGATATTTTAGTGTATTCAGGATGACACTAAAATATCCTCACGCTTACTTTCTGAACTTGAATTTTAATTAGGTTTATCTACAATCCTGGGGCTGCTTAAAATAATTCTTTCCGAAACTTTCAGGCTATTCTCGATATATATTAGCTTCGTTGTCAGTTCTGAACTTCTGATAGCGTATTTTTGGTTCTGAGGTCAGCAAAGTCTGAAATTTTCATGCAAACGAGTGTATAGGAGTATATCAGAGAAATTTTGTAGGCATTCGTTTTTTTGGGGTCAGTCTTACTGAATAACAGCATTTTTAATTTTTTATGATTCCGAAAATCTGGCCCAAAATGTTGCTCCACGAGAAATAAATTCCAATATTATTGTGGTAAATTTCTGAAAATTACTTTTGACGTGATTTTTTTATTTTCAAGATATGGTATTATGGAACGGGTCGAAACTGTTTGCTTGAATTGATATTTTTTCATTGATCATCGACTCATTGGTTAATCTGAAGATTATTCTTCAGAGCAATTTTCTTCGTGAATTCGTCCATCATCGGCTCGAAATGGAATATTCGGGCTCTATCATTGATTGGATCCATTTAAACTGGAATTCGAATTACCAGAGGAAATCTCAATTTTGAGACGAGGTTCGCGATTTTCAATTGCAAATTATGATGTGGGGGAGTGTGTGGAATAATGAATCTCATCAACTGAAATCCACTGAGAGCTGCAGCAGATATTGTCGATTTTGCATATGATGATATTTTCGGTTCTCAAGGCTTCAGGGTCCATCGATAAACAAAATGGTGGGAATTGTCTTGGTACTTTGGGTATTTTGGGTATTTTTTATGTACAGACCACGTCTGCATTTACAATATTGTAATTATTTGCAGAACGGAATTTCTCGTCCCAGGTTCGTTTGCAAATTTTCGTAGATTCTTTCAAAATGTTTAAATTAATTTCAATCTTCCGCGTGTAGTATAGAAAAAAAAGAATATTTCATATCCTTTTTTATCAGGAATCACATGCCAGGGATTTTCACTTGGACTAATTAGGATTTCTACCATTTGAATCATGGTACTTTTAAGCGAGAAAAAAGTACTGTATTTGAATTTAAATTTTTATTCCGCACTGAACCATGCGTTCCTTTGGGACTAGTTCAGAGACGTGACTTCGCAAAAAAAAATTCTCTTATTTACCCCCGAATATGAAAAAACTCCATTTATTCAGCCAGCCCCGGAAAATAAGAATACCTTGTCCCCGTTTTCAACCGGAACCACGTGCCAGGAATCGTCACCCCCAAGACGACGACGCCGTCGACGACATTTCTTTCTTGTACTCCGTTCATCGACAGACGTCGTTGACGAGGGGTACAAAGAAGATGTGCGTTGCGTCGTCGTTGTCGTCGTCGTCGTCGTGGTAGTGAAGATTAAATCAGTGCTGGGGGAAAACGACGACGAGGGATCCAGTTTCTCTCATCTGTTTCCCCCGTCTTCCCCCTTGGCTGGTGACAATTGACGCATCGGACCAGGAACGGTTTTAACATGGCAGAAAAGATCCAGGATTTTCGCTCTTGTCGATCTGGGATATCCGTCGGAATCATCAGGGGTTTCTACAAAATTCTCTCAACAAAATTGACATGGAATTCAGGGGTTGTTTGGGTGTATAGAGGCTAAGAACAACGGTTGGCTAACTATCACTGAGGTCAGGTGAATCTCCGTGTGACGAATGATCGATTACAACTACGTCATTTTATGTCCGCTCCGAATATAGTCAAAATGTTAAAAGAGCTCCTTTTATAAAAAAAAAGTTTTCCCTACAATGAGGCTAAATTTTCGGTCCCATGCGATGGCTTCGTTTAAAGAATTTTTTTATATACTGTGTTTATAAAGGAGGGAATAAATCATGAACTCATCAGTATAGAGCAAGATGATGATTTAAAGCAAGATGATGATTAAGATATGATTTAAATCCAGAAAATAGTCCTTTTTGGGATTTCACTCGTAAAATATTGGGGAAAATATTGAACAAAAGATCTGCAAGTGATTCTATTTGTATGATATGCTCTGAAATTCTTTTTGGAAGGTGGTTCTGGAAAGAAGTTATAAGAATTCGATAACTTCCTGATGAAATATTCTGGGGCTCTCTTGCTCAAAAAAGGGTGCAAATTTATCAGCCAATTCTGTATAATATTCCTGATGTAGCTCGATTTCTCTCTCACTTGTCAGGAATAAGTACCAAGAGCAAATTGTCTCCGACAACGACCTTTGATGCGTAAAATAGGATAAATATTACCAAGTTCTCTTGAGGGCATTTCACATGATTTATTTTTCAGCACACCGTATATATTTTTTTCTAATTTTTTTCTGGGGATTTCTTTTTGTTTTGATCTGCTAGCTGTGTGCCATTCACCTTTTCCTTATTTGAAGCACTGAGGATGAGGATAAATGAATTACTGCTCGGGCGAGGGAAGATTGTATTTCTCTCGTTGGATGTGGGGGAAATTGAATTGCTGCGTTCGAAATTCGATTGTCTTGGTCTCGTCGACTTTGCGACGAACTTTCGAGTCGGTATAAAAACGAGGCCTGATGAACACAAATGGCGCTGGAGGAACTTGTGTTAAGTGGCACTATAGTTCTGCTATAAGTCGAGCCAACGATTGAGAATTCTGTTTGAACTATACGTGTGGAAAAAGTCCTTCTTTCATCGTGAGGAAGTGCAGAATTTCCTCCTTTTTCTCGAATTGGCGTGTCGAAAAAAATTTATGATTATTCGGACGTTTTATGAAATATTGATCAATCCTTGTTTCTTTTCGAATTTACAAAATTTCGCCCTCTCTTTAACTAAGGATTTCGAGTACAAAAGGGGAGAGAAACAGTGAAAGAAAGAACTATTTGATGTTTGAGAATATACCAGTAAAGTTTTTTTTTTAGATCAAAGAATATGTTTCTGTTGATCTGGGTGTATCGAAGATTAGCAATATAATTTTTTTAGTTTTAAAATTTCGATATTGTAAAATACCTTTTCTTTGTAAATTTTACGAAATTCTGGTTTTTTTTACCTGGCTGTAGGTGAGAAAACTTCTGACTGATTTGGACGCGTGGAAAATTATACCCACGCTTTTTTTTTCGCTACTTTGCCGAATGCATTCTTGTCACTAATTGACGTTACGAAAATGAGAACGGGAAAAAATAGAGGCTTTTTTCACGGACTAATTTTGACAAGTTTAAAATGCATTATTAGAATAAAGTAATTTTTAATGTTACGAACTGTTGTCTTGCCCAATTGGATGTCATGGAAAAAAAGGTAAAACACAATTACATTTTTTCGAATGATTTCAACTATTGAAAAGTTTATCCATGCTTCAAGTGTCCGCAGAACCTTCGAGAGATTATTTCCGCAGAGCCATAGTTTATTTTTCTCAGGTCACTGATTCATTTTGCTTTGCATTTAGTTGGCAAATGCTTTGAATTTTTATGGATTATGCTTGCGTAATATGCAAAAATTGCATTGCTACAGTACATAACTTCGAAATATTCCCCTCGTGAACAGAAATGCCAGAATGTTTTCTTATTCAGGTGACCAGACTAAGAAATCAGAACAAAATTTACTGCTGTGCACGCAAGAGCTTAATGCCTTGGGAAATTCCGCAGTGCAATTTATCTTTTTTGCTTGTCAGTTATTGTCAGTTTGTCATCCGTAATTCCCCTGAGGGGATTTTGGGTCTAGATGGTATAGATATTGTTATGCTGTGTAGATATTATCAGATATATATTGTTGACAAGGATATGACAATAACTTCTTGGAATTTTCTCCTGCAAAAAAATTATTTCCAATATGAATATTTTCTTATATTACAGAATATACAGATACACTTGGGTCATCATAACGCGAATTTTTTTTTGTGTGGCAATTTTGGATATATTTTACGAGACGTTTTTGGGTTCCAATATTCGAGGATGAAATTCATACCCATTTTGTGCCAATGCGAAAACACAGCAAAGGCACAACATTTCTACAAAAATAAGTGATTCGGTGCCCGATATTGACGTTTCAAATAACTGAATACTGAACATTTTAAATTCGGAAGGGGCTTCCAACCTCCAAAAAGTGAGAAAAAATCCCGAAAAGCATCTCATCAAAAGAGGAATATTGAACAGAATATTGCATTCAAAATATAACGACTCAGTCTAACGTCATTGAAAAAAAATTGACCTTGTCTGACGAATTCTACAAGTTTTCAAAAACTTGCTTTTTGATACTGTATTTATTCTATTTTTCCGATTCTTAGTTTGCTCTGTTCGTACTCTTTTTTCATTGTCAGTTTTTCTGTTTGCTTGCCCGTTTTATTCTTCTTTCAGCACGTTTTATTTGAAATGAAAATCGACCATGTCTGAAAATGATTAGAGGAAAATTAATTTCACGGATACAGGCGCTGATATAATGATGAAAAGCTCTTCCATCTAAAACTGTTTAGTTTGTAATTAAGTGATTGCATGTCGTTCTCTGTGAAAGCTTCATTTCAGAAAGCTTTTCAGAGGATTTCCCTCATAAAATGCACTCCAGCCTTGTGTTGAAGCCGTCCAAGTGAGATTAATCTCCTTAATCATATATATAGTGGCGGAAATCTTGCATAAATCTTAATGAATTACTGCCCTTTCCCGCGAAAGCAACACGATAAATCGTTTAAAGACTCAAAATTGCGTAGAATAGACTCGCTTTCAAAAGAAATACTTCTTCATCGTCGGGATGAAGAAGGTTCTTTGGCACTTATTTTCCGGCGAAGTTCAGCGAACGTGATGTGGAAGCATTAGATTTCAGCAGCTTATATAGTGAGTTTTCGAAGTTGAACAAAATCTCTTTTTTTTGTTATTTACTGCGCGTTTATTTATATTTATTTTTATTATTCGTCTTTTCCTTCTTGAGCCCACTTGTGACCGGGGTCACGATACGCCAACTTGAGATAATATCACTGGGTGAGCATGTTTGAGCGGGCTGCCAAGCACAGCCCCTCTGGAAAGTTTCTGGTGTCACTTCGGGGGTATAGAGGAAAAAAAGGGGGTTGCGAAAGTAGGCGCCAATTTTTGCCCTGAATGCTACGTGCGTGTCAGCTGCGAAGAGAGTGAGTGACGGTTTCTTCTGCATGGCCTGGATGAAATGAGAAGGAAGAATATGATGCAAAAAACTTGTTTGGTTTCATCATCAGGGTCTTCACCTTTGTCAGAGTGCAAGAAATTCTAGGNCCAATTTTTGCCCTGAATGCTACGTGCGTGTCAGCTGCGAAGAGAGTGAGTGACGGTTTCTTCTGCATGGCCTGGATGAAATGAGAAGGAAGATTATGATGCAAAAACTTGTTTGGTTTCATCATCAGGGTGTTCACCTTTCTCAGAGTGCAAATCAGCAATCTTTGTATTGAAGCTGTATTTCTTTTTTGCGCTGGAAAGGTACGTTTTTGCACGGAGGTGGTGATTTCACGTGAATTTGGAAAGATCGAGTTTTCAATGGTTGAAATCAACGGGAACATTTTTGAATCTGCATTCGTCTGGATGTTGAAAAAATTAAGATTCGCGTCAGTGATGATTTTTTTGCGTGGAATTTCCGTGCTGCTGAATCCCGAATTCATATGAAATCGAATATGGGTTTTCGATGTTGAAATCAGAACGAAATTTTGGAATTTTCCTTCGGGATGATGACGATGATTCCTGCCTCACTTCCGTGATTTCTTTTTCGACTCATTTTCCACGCTTCTAAATTAATGCGCGAATAATCAGGATAGGTTTGAAAAATGGTAATGAGCGTGCTGTTTTTTAAAACGTTTTCAACGTGAAAAAGTTGTGTTTTCCAGAAATCTTGACATAAGCCAGATGATCGCGTATTTTTGGCCTTCGGTGGGAATAAATTTGAATTTTTTTTAGCCATTCCGGGACCAAATACTGTATATTTATGAAAGATTGTGTAGTGACGCTTATAATGTAATACGAAATCAGGCGATTTCTCGAAACGAAGATGCTTTTTTGTCAACATTTTTCAGGGATGAGCAGCGAAATTTTAGAATTTCAATTTGGAATATTGATAATTCATAAGTCACTTCAGTGATTTATTTCGTGCGTCATTACCGCACTTACGAATGCTCAAATGTGTGATTCGTTTTTTCGGCTTTATTTTATGCATATTTTAGAAAATTCAGGATCGTGTCTGACGCTCGTTATAATGGAAAATAAATTGCGTTCATTCTCAAGACGAAGATAATTGCGTGTCGAAGTGTTGCGCAGATCAGAATGAGTGACATTATTTGCATCCTAATTTTTTGTTCAAGTACGTTTTTGGTAAGAATTTTCTCCAAGAAAGTCGTAAGAATTACCTCGTCTTTTCCATATTCAAAACTGCTGTGCAATTATAAATGTGATAATTTCAGTACTTTTTTCCTAAGATTACACAAATTTTATGTCACCCAAATTCCAGCATACATGGTTATTAAAGCTTTCTGAAAAATCCAACTTTTCTTCTCACTATTTTTTTCAGAGATATTGTCGGTCTTTTTTTTCATCGGAAAGGGGACGATGAAAACAAGCATTCCTTTGAGTATCCCGTGTGAACCCCGTTATGGTTGCAGGACGAAATAGGAAAAAGCGTTTTCCATTCAACTCGCTCATTGTGTGGAATACTAAGCTCAACTTATATTCTTCTCTGAAAACTCAACACGTGCAGCTTCCTAAAACGTTTTCGCGTTCGTGTCATATGTTGGTAACTAATAGAGACGAAGAAATAAATTTTCCGCGATTTCCTTAGCCTACTTCTGCTTGCAAAAGCGATCCCTGAAAAGAAACGGCCGCCACGCTGGTGAATTCCTAATGACCATCCGCCACCGCCGCCGCCGCAATACGGGTTTGCGTGTTTTCGCGAGGTGCTAGGTCAGATGAGAGCCGCCAAACTAAGCGCTAAATAGGGACAATTGAGTGTCGGGACAAATTTGTGTGCACTGTGATGTACTGAACTCTTCTCACTAGCAATACGTTAATGACATGGAACCAGTGTTTTAATATAAATTTAAGCTCAACAGTTCAATGGGTTTTTCTCTCCACAACCAAGCACAAAAAAAAAATGACGCAATCCACAAGGAACACCGAAAATGCTTAACAAACAGAATATACTGCAATGAATTTTTTCCAAAAATTCAATGACGGTTTTGTGATGTCGACTGCATTTTAATTGAAATATGAGTTCAACACCTCAATGAGTTTTTCTCGCCACAGCCAGGCAAAAAAAAAGACGCAATCCACGAGGAACAACAAAAATGCTTGTAGGTCAATTTTTCACACTGCGTTTATTTAGACATAAAGTTGATGTTGGGTTTTAAACAAAGCTGACATTTGAAAAATAATTTAGGCAAGATCTCCACTAACAACTGTTTTATTTCACAACAATCCCCGAGATGGTAGGGAACCTTTGGATTTCATAGCTAAAAATGTTCTGATGCTTTCCGCAAACAATTCACCCTTTTTATACTCACGACTCCAGAAATCATTGGAAAAATAGAACCTTGCGATTTCAAGAAAACCAGTCACAAAACCAGGTCCCTGCTACCTCTAGGTTGGCATCCAGGGGTTAGCAATTAAACCATGCGCCAAAACAAGACTCCTTTCCCTTTCCTTTCCTGTCTAAAAATAAATGGAAAACATGCAGCAAACCAAGGTTTCAATACTCTAAAATCATTTGAGAATCTTCTAGCCCGTCTTCATCTAAAAAAAACTCAGCTCACTGGTAAAACAACTCCAGATTGTCTCCTTGATAAAAATTTACTATGCTGAAATTGCCAAAGGAATTGCTCTGATTATTTCCACCAAAAATTCTAAACAAAAGGAATATACTGTAACGAATTTTTACAAAAATCCAATGAAGGTTGTGTGATGTCGACTGCGTTTTAATTGAAATATATTAGTTTATACAACACTTCATTGTTTTTATTTTTTTCCATGACAAGTTGGGGGTAAATCGCTTTTTTTTTCTGCGCTCATTCGTCTCTGATGGCGATCAGTTGTGCACATACACAGTTTCGCAAACCACCAGCAGCGTCGTCGTCGTGAAAACGTCTCTTTGGATAAGCTATTTTTCTTGCAGGGGTGCAGTATCTGCGCCCAGGGCTGCATGGTGCTGTTGTTGCTGTGGTGGTGGTGGTGTTGGTGGGATTCAGATGGAGGCAAGGGAAACAAAATATATCGTATATATACAGTATATATATTCTGCTGCGACAGCTTGGGAAGGCGAAGATGGATCGGTGTTTCGCTGGCAAAGAGATCGATCCGCGTTGTTTACAGCCTTCAGTTTCACTCATGCTTTTTTTTCTTCCTTTTTTCCTTTTAGTGATTTTTTTCTGTATAAGATAAAGTTAGCTGGGGGACGAAGGGTGTTTTTATGTTACAAATCTGGAAAACTTTTTTGGTTTCTTATTGATGCTATGAGCTGTTCCGTTTCGAATTTATCAGAAAAATGCCTGAATCACCTTTGATCTCGTTACAATACCGAGTCAATTGATTCTGAGGGAAAAAAAAAACATTCGTTGTCCAGTAGAATCTTGTTACAAAGAAGCGCGTATGGACCTTTAAAAATGCTGAGCTCGGATTCCAAGGATATTACTTCACTTTATTTTCATAACCTTCAGTTTCACAGCCTTCAGTTTCACTCATGCTTTTTTTTCTTCCTTTTTTCCTTTTATTGATTTTTTTTCTCTAAAAGATAAAGTTAGCTGGGGACGAAGGGGGTTTTTGTGTTACAAATCTGGCAAATATATTTTTTTTCTTATTGATGTTCTAAGCTGTTTGTTTTCGAATTTATCAGAAAAATGCCTCAATCACGTTTGATCTGGTTACAAAACCGAGTCATTCGATTCTGAGGGAGCAAAAAACATTCGTTGAACTGTAAAAATCTCGTTAGAAAGAAGCGCGTACGGGCCTTTAAAAATGAGCTTGGATTCCAACGATAATACTTCGTTATTTTCATTATAATCAGGAAATTTTTTGGGAATTTTCCAGCTGATGTTTTGTCTCAGATCTGTGTGCGTTTTTCACGAGAAGCATTCATCCGGAAAACGCAGACATTTTTACTGCGTACTTTAATAAATTTTCGAACTGCCCACAAAAAAAAATATATCAGCCAATAGAACTTTTCTCGGTATTGATGGAAATGCTCCTATATATATGTGTGTGGGATCTGTTTATGGGATGATGTGAAAAGGAAAAATCCCCCTTTATTTTCTTCTCATGCCTGGCATCAAGAGTTGCGGGTCGATTGTCTGAAAAGGCATTGATTTTTGGATTATTGCTGCATAAGATGAGGGAAAGAAGCTGAGCCTAGTGCTTACTCATCTCTTCCTTCTTGGCTTTAATTTTGCTGGCAGAGGGTAAAGCTTAGTATTCTGTTTTTTTTATATATATATATTGTTTTTCTGCAATAGCTGGGGGGTGATTGATCGATAGCCGAGGGCCGAAATCGTTTACACGACGCATCGATTTGCCATGATTTCTTCGCAAATGTCTACAAAAGGCCTCGTTTTGTGTGTATGTGTGTGTGTGGGAAATTCTGGGTTGCTCCGAACTTGAAGCAAATTTACTGCTTTCATGGAAATGAGCTGCAGCTTTTGCTGAGATATTGCATTAGGGGTCAGAATCACAATTATGTATGATAATCCGTGATTTTTTTTTCGCGAGCGTCTGGCGAAGTTTTTTTTTTTTTTGTGGGGAAATTCTGGGTTGCTATTAATTTTGAAGCGCATTTCTAGCTTGATTTTTTTAAATGAGCTCTGGTTCTTGCGGAGAAATTAACTTAGGGTTGAGAATAATAAGTGTTCATGATTTTTGCGCAAACTTCAAGAACCTATATAAAGGAGCTGTTTCGTTTTTGTAATTGGAAAATTCTTGATTGTCTTGAACTTGACGAAAATTCACTGCTTTCAGGAAAATGAGCTTCGGTTTTTGCTGAGATGTTGAATTAGGGTTTAGAACCCCTAATCATACATTTATGCGTGATATAATCCAGGGTTTTTTTGCGAGAAGGTTCGTTTTTCACGTGGGGAAATTCTGGCTTGCTTTTAATTTTGAAGCGCATTTGCTGTTTTTTTTTAATGAGCTCGGGTTCTTGCGGAGACATTAAATTAGATGCCAGAACTGTTCCTGATTTTTTCTCGAATATTAAGACCCTATGTATAAAAGGTTCGTTTAGTATGTGAGAAATTCTTGATTGCCTCGAACTTGACGCAAATTTGTTTCCATAAAAATTTGCATTACTTCTTTTGGAGATGGCAGAACTGTTTTAATCTGGATGAGGGGGTTTGAGAAACCACGGTTTTTTTGGGAATATTTTCTCGCGTGAATTTTTCATCTTTTAGGATATTGCAATACTTGAAATTCTTCTCAAAATTTCTTTCAACATTTTTCCTCGTTACAAATGTGGACATTTTTAGAATCTGGAGAAAACCTTTCACGCGGGGCTTCATGTTTCTTATTTTGCATCGAAGTAGATCTTGCTCTAAATCGAAAAACTGGAAAAATTACTTCAAAATTACAGAATTTTTCAATTAATTGTTTACATTCCAGATCGTTCGCAAATAACATACGACAATATGTCCGCGTAAGTATCAAATAAAAAATAGTTCATTTATTTTAGAATTCCTCAGGTTTGAAGCCAAAAAGTATGAAGCTTTGAATTATGACCTGTACGTATATATTTTAGGGAAATAAACTGCATTTCAGTGCTGCACTTGTATATTGAAGAAAAGTTTGACGATTGACAATTAAGAAATCTGATATCCAAAATGTTTTTGAGATATTTACAAAGAAAATCCACAAAATCGTAAATTTAAAAATGGATGTTAATGCCTCAAGGGGGGGGGGGGGAAATCCTGCTTTGACGAATCCTTTTCTCGCTCAGAAGACATTACATCTCTTCCAATTTCGAAATTCACTTCACCGGTGTGGAAGACTTGGGTGGTATATCGATGGAATTCCTATTTAAAACAAGATGAATGAACCAGTGCTGAAGTGTGCCTAAGCGGGCCAGCAGCATATTGTTGTCAAGGGGGAACGGAAAGGCTTGCGAAATGATCCAGTTGCCTGGGGGGCTGGGACTACAGCAGGTTGCTGACTGGCATTCTCGCCAGGATGAATGGTGTATAGAGTGGATTCAGCTGGCAGCTGAGAGGGTAACAAATGAAACCCCCCATTGCCAAGCAGGGTTCTTCTCTTGTGCCTGTGTAGGTTACTTATTATGAACGCATATATATATTCAATGCTGTATTTTACTGTAATGTATATAGCCAAAGTGCTCTTGCATTCGTTAGCAGGTATATTACGACTTTGATGGGACAGCAGCAGGTGCGGAAGAATTTCGAGTTTCCGAACATTCAGTTTTTGAATATTTATTGGTGTTTTTTGTGGATTCAGTCGTTATTTACAGGCACAACTCTGTGGAAGAGAGAATAAAGTGCAAGAGAAGTATTTCTTCTTCATTTAATAGTTTTTTTTATTATTTTTCATTCAATATATTTTTCTTCATTCAATAGGTATTTCTTCTGGATTCAGCAGTATTTATTTTTCAATAATTTTTCTTCGTTGAATAGCTTTTTATTCTTCCTTCCATATTTTTCGTCTTTATTGGATAATTTTTCTTCGTCAATATTCATCGGTGAAATTTACGTTTCGACGGACTCTTTCAGTGTTTCTTCTTCATTCGGTTTTGCTGTTTCTGTCGTTACTTAAAAGCCAAAGGTCCTGAATTTTTTTCGGGTGAACTAGTTTCAGGAAAATATCTTGAATTCCAAGTTCAACCGCATATAATGATACCGATGAATTTGATGAACCGGCGTAATTTTTTTTAATTCATTCGAGAGAAGGTCACTAAGAAAATTTTCAGCTTTTATTTAAAGTGAGATTGATGTTTAGTTCATGCTTTTCTGATGAATTATACCTACATCTTTTTCTCTAGAAATATATTGCAATGTTTTCTACAGAAATGTTTCGGTTTCAGAAACTAGCGTGCTTATAGTTTCAAAATGTTTGTTTGGATTTCTTGAAACTGTTGGAAGGATCTGATGCTGTACATTAATTTTTTTTCAATGCGAGATATTCGGAGAAAATCTCGTGATTTATTTCAACCTATTGGTACAGTTTTCCGAGACATGCGATTGGCCTTTTTATTAAATTTGACGAAAAACCACTTCAGTTTTTCTAATACTTTTTACTTCCGAATAACTTCTTCTTTGAAAATAATTCAACTGTTTTCCCAACAAATATTGAATGCACCGTTTCCAGGAACTAGCGATTATAGTTTCATGATGTTCGTTATAATTTTTTGAGACTAATAACCCAGACGAATCACGTTGTGTATTTTTTAATGCGAGAAATTCGAAGAAAAATCTCGTGATTTATTTCAACCTATCGGTGCAGTATTCTGATTTATGTGATTGGCATTTCCTGCGCAATAATACAGCAGCACAAAAAAAGGGGGGATGAAGAATATTTCTTCCAAATGACGTCCCCCGCAACGTGGAACCATATATACTGTAACTATACGGAAGAATATATATGCAGACTTCTTTTTCTACAGTAGTATATTTTTTCCTCCTGTCATCTTCCATCTCAGTATAGGGGAGCTTAGATCGATGACGATGTGGCCAATTGGCCTGTGCCTTTCGGCCCTGCTCTGAGATTGACTCCTTCTTGTTCCATTCCAACCCCCTTTTCTACCCCCCCCCCCCCCATAAGTGAACACTAGGGTTGCTGGTGGCAGGGGTTGATGATGAAGATGTGCCAGCTTATGAATGCGTTGTATGTATATATAGAACTGTACAGTGTGCATGTATATATATCTGAGGGAATAATGTCAAGGGAAAAAGGGGTTTTTTGTGCAAGTGTTGTTTATTTTTCTGACCGGAAACGTGCTTGACAAATTTGAAAACGGAATTAATTCAGAATTGAAAACTGGCTTCGATAATGACACTTTTTTTTCATTATTTTTACATAATTACATAAATTACATAATTTATTATTAGCGACATTTCTGGATTTTTTAAATTCTCAATTTCGTCGTAATTTTCAAATTTCTATGATGAATTCTTGTAGAAACAATCAATTATCTCTAAATCTGAGACTGGTCGAAAATAAATTTAATTCCGTGAGGAACACGTGCTTTCAGGATTGAATTTAAAGTCTAAAAGAGCACAAAGGAAATTCTGCACATTCTGCAGTATTTTCGAGATTTTGTCATGATTTTCATATTTAATCCAGTCCTGGAAGTGCATATAATGGTTCACATGAAAGCATATTCAGCAGGCTAATGTGCCTATTTCGTGGCATGCTTTACATTACTTCATTCGCGAAAAATGCAGTACTTTTTCCGCTTTTCGGGAAATGAAAGGATTTGAATCGACTGCTCCGGGATTTTTCCGAGAAAGAAAAAACGCGATTTGGAGATCCTCCATCATTTCTTTATTCCACGTCTTGATATCGAAGAGCATTGGAATTTATGGACGATTTCTGAGGGAAATGAGCCTGAAATCCCTTGAAAACTTTACAGATTTTTTTTCTGAAGATATTTTTTTGGCTGAAATTTTTTTTTTACCTAACAGTTCCAAAGTCGCTTAATATTGAAAACTTTTGACACGGAAAGAACATAACTCGGACGAGCAGTTGCCAAAGGGGAGATCCTCAACACTGAGGGATCATTTCGCTGATGGAAACTTTTCGATGGGTCCCGTGTTGATATCATGCAAGAAGCAGGTTATCCGCGCGTGTCGCCATGGGGGAGACACCCGACCCATCATTCCGCATGCTGGGCTGTGTTCCCTTCTTGTTTCTTATTCCACATGTATACTGTTGCAGAATGAAGAAGAGAGGAAAAGATCTGACACTTTTCTCGTCCTTTTATGCTTCGACTTGATCCCAATTTTTTTTTTTTTTTTTTAGGCGAAGGAATGTAGGAGGGGAAGTCATGCCTCGGTTAACGGCCTTGTCTTTTAGCAGTGCGACGCCTGCTTCTGGACTACAAAAAAGAGCATGCAGGCGAACTCTCTCTACAGCAAATTTTCATTTTCCTCTGAATCTCTAGAATGAAATTCATAGCACCAAATAAACTCCTGCTGTGGAGAGAATTAATTTGTAAATAAGAATCTCTGCAGGGTGGTTTTCAGGTTTAAAAGTTATAAGGAATACAAAAAAAAAACAGAAGAAGAGAGAGAAATTGATTCTTTTCTCATCATTTTATATGCTTTCACTTGATCCCAACTGTTCGCATGTAGCAGAAATGTCTGAGTTGAAGTTATGCCTCGGTTAACGGCCTTGTCTTTCAGCTGCAGGATGCCTGCTTCTGAACTTCAAAAGAGAGCATACTGATGAACTCGCTCTACGATGATTTTTTCTGCAATCATGGCTCCTGAAATTAAACCAGAAGTTGATCAGTGCTGATCTCATTAAATACCTCAGGACTTCATATTTCCTAGATTTCGATTTTAAACCCCAGGAGCTGATTGTGAGGAAAGATTTGCAGAGGAACTTTCTTTTACCACACAAAAGGCAAAAAATATAGAAGGTTGAGATAGTACAAACTTTGTAACAGATTTTGATGATTGAGAGAAAATGAAACACAGTTCAAACAGCCGGGCTGCGACTGGGACTTGTTGTCCTAGTTTAAAATGTTATATTGTTCAAGACAAGTTCAATTCGAGCAATTGGAAGGAATTTCGCAAGTACAAGAGAAGAAACCGATTTTGGAATTGGTTTGAGATTTTTGACACACGCAAATTTGCAAGAGTTCTCCGGAGATCCGCACGACTTGAGAGTTCAACGCAGAGTGACAAAACAGTGGTTTTTAGTTAACCACAAAAAATCTATGGATTAGAAATGAAGGCCGGATTTCGGCAACTTTCATTCTTCTCCTTTTGCAGTAAGGAAAATGTCCTTGGGTGAGCCTGGGAACCGGACCTGGGTTTGGTTCTCAGGCTCACAAAAAATGCGTCAATAATTTTGTCTGGCTCCTTTTTCAATTGTCGCAAAAATTACTTAGTTTGAATTTTTTCCTGAGACTGATAAGTGCAAAATTCCAGAAATTGAAAGTAATTTTCTCCTGGGGGGGGGGGGGGATCCTGGATTGAGAGAACAAGAAAAACACAAGAGGGGTATTAAACAGGATGAATATTTGATCCCCCGACTACCCCGCAGAGGAAATCGCTTCTCTATCGACGAGGATCGGGATCCCCTGTTGGACAAGTGAATTTCTTATGTGTATAGTCCCAGAGATAAATAGAAGACGTGGGGGATCGTTTGTTATTCATGAAGCTTAGAATGAGTTGCCACAAGTCTCGTGCCAGTAGCTAAACAAGAATTAAGCTAGGTTTTCTTATTGTAGCTTATTCTATTTTCCTCTTTTAGGGTGATTTTTAAGAGTATTTTTGTCTGTTTTCTCTGTGTAATGGACGTGTGGTGTGAAAAGGATGCGGTTGTTATTCGCGTTGACTTCATATATGTGGGAAGTTTCAATCAATGTGATGTTTGCGAGGCTCTGAGATTTTAATCCAGATCGAGTGAAATTTCTGACGAGAATTTTAATTTTTTTTACTCGTGATGAGATGCGAAAAGTATTTGATTAAGTATATTTATGCTTTCGGCAGGATGAAGTTGCGACTCGTGTAGATGAGAGTTCCGGGTTAATTTAGATAACTTTCCATCTCATCATGGATTAGGGTCAATTAAATGACTAGATTTCGCACATTCGCAACAGAAATTGCACTCACCCAAATTAAACGAAGGATTATTGGGAAGTGCAGATTCCAATTGAGGCATTTATTTTTTAAAACTTTAAATTGGTGAGGATTCGCTTGCAAGATCAAGCTTCCGTTGAAAAATTTTTGCTAATTTTATCCCTGAAATCGGAAACTGCTTGCACTGATCGATTGAAATAGGTATTAAAAGGTAGTCTAGAAATATTCAGCATCACTAGCATATGAAGCTTTTTAAGATTTAACTTTTTATCATCGGAATTCCCTTTTTCAGATGCAGGATATTGCCCTGGAAAATATTTATCATTTCGAAAACTTCGTAGATTTTATTTTTTATATAATAAATTAAAAGTTTCGATGGTCAGCATATTCCCTCACAGACATGCGGTTAAATTTTTTCAACGTGTTTGCTTCATTTCTGCGTCGATGAATGATAAATTGAGCAATTTCCATCCGGGAGTGATCAGTAAAACTCTCCAATGAGGAATTTAAAATTTTGATAATTTCATGACTATATATTCATCCCATTCAATCAAATTTCACCAGAGCAGTGTCTCTATCATGATGTGCGGAATTTTTTCTCGACACCAGCGGCAGTGTCGATTTCCCTGAGAAGGGACAAATAGCTCGAGTTTACCGAAATTGGCGCGTCTTGGGACGCGCCCGGGGTTGTAAATTAATCCCCTTGGCGGGGAAACAGGCGGG
>CAJPEX010004861.1:0-19236 GCA_905338405.1 Notodromas monacha | reverse complement strand
CATCTCGAGACAACGACCGAGACCGGAGATCCGGGTCCCGAGAAAGAGGAAGGGATCGAGATAGATCAGACAGGGATCGGGATCGAGATCGTCCGAGGGATCGGGACTGGAACCGGGACCGAGATCGGCGAGAGGATCGAGATTCGCGATGTAAGTTTTTTATAACGAATTGAAACAAGTCCAATTTTTTATTTTACTGTACAGGAGGTGATGCACAAGTTTGTGGATAAGTTAAAGGGATTTTTTTTATTCCAGCTTCTCAGTCATTTTCTTACACACACCTTACGTATTGATAATGGCTGACAATCCTCGACGCAGGCCTTGTGTTGATTTGCGAAGGATTGTTTTTCGATTTAACCTGTGTCTTGTAACTTGGTCTGGACAACTGCTTGCTTAGCGATCGAGGGCAACCTTTCCGATCGCCATGAGCACCGACATGAATTTTCAAATGTCGTGCTGTATTTTTAAATCGCAGCGTTTGACACTGTCCCCAAAAAATTGTCACTTCTAATACAGTAGTTCTAAAATATTTTTCTGCTGCCATGTGTTATTGTTCCGCTCTGCCAATTCCTGACACATGCTTGTGTGCCTAATGAACCTAATTCACTTGATGATGGGTTTACGTCAAGTTTTTTCTTTTTCAATCGGGGTGAGCAAAAATTGGAGGTGATCGGAGTCTATAATATAAAATATCAGTCAGTAAAGTCGATCTCCATTCGCTCTTCGCAAGCTTTTGCACCGTTAAGTTATCATGTCGGTACCAATTTTCATGATGCCCCAGGTATACGTATCATTCCATTTTTGAGATCGTTTACTTCGGAAGTTGGATAGAAAATGAACATCTGATCAAGCGCTAATTCTCCGTGATTATCAATCAGGAGTGTACATGGCGTCAACGGTGATTTATATTCTTAATCTTGAATAACGGGAAACATACAAAAACGTGAGAGTTGCTTGAAGAATTATGTTCTTAAAAATCCTATTTTTGTTCCAGCGGGTCAGAAGAAGCAAGGCCAATGCACGTTCTTCTTGTCCAAGGGTTGGTGTCGCTTCGGGGACGATTGTATCTTCTCCCACAACAAACGTGCTCAGTGACCGAGGTAGTCTTCGTTGGTGGTAAGTTTTCCGCTAGTTTTGATGTGCGAGTTGTTTTGGAATATACTGAGACTGCCTGTGAAGCTCATGTCTTGATTCATTCATGAAATGCGTTTTTCAGATGAAAAAATGATCAGCATGATGTGTCGTCGTACTCGTCGAGAATTCTATGATTGATTTTTTGCATTCGAATGAATTCCGGGGCAAAGATCAATGGTTCTCCATGAATAGGTGTGCATGTGTCAGATCCTCTTGACAATTTTCTCATAAACCTCGCATAATCTGATAAAAATCTCAGTAATATTTGTATTACAGTACCGCACAGTACTTGAAAATGCCAACTGCTGTAATGCGAATTGTGCTTTTACATTGCAAGAACAGTGAATCTTATGCGCTCCTGGTTTTCTCTTATTTTTTATTCCTATTAGGCGGTTCTGAATTTCTAGTTAACCCTGGAAACATATTCAATGTATTTTTTTTTATGGTTATGCTTAACTTCTACTCATGGGGCTCTAAATATGATTCTATCTTTGAAATTGAAAATTACCGTGAATTCTTCGACGTTGAATTTTTGACATTTGCATGAAAAAAATGCGTAACTAATATAGTCTGTATATACTTGTATATCCTGTACTGAAATTTCCAGCCAAAAATCTACTTGCTGTTATTGACCTGCTCCTTGTTGCTGGATGACAACTGCGGGATCCTTAGGTTCTGAACAAGTCAAACGTTTGCAGCATAGATAATTTTTTTTTTTATTTCAACCCAGAGGGAGGTTTGAGTTATCGAGCTCTAACTGTATTTGTGATGGCAGATGAACATCATGCACACGTAATTATAAAAGACTCGTGAATTTTATCAATTATCGCGTTCGTGCCGAGAGGATCAATGCCGCACCCATTTCGGAGCCCTGAGCATCGGGTCACGTGTCGACTATACATAATATCCGCAGCAGGTCGGAGGGATCCCCTTAATAAAACTGAAAATATCGTGAAAGGTGACCTGAGTTATCAACCTTTTCCCACGGTTCCTGCTGCTCGCGTCGTTCTGACTTTAACGTTTTGCATCCTGTCGAAGTTTTAAGGGGCGACGAATATAATCCGTCAGTATTTTGTACCGAGTTGAAAGCCGGGTTCAACAATCGGGAATAAAATGAATAAAATAACATGCTCGTGGAAAAAAAACAGCGTTCGTTTTTTTGAAACTATTATGGACTACTGTATTACTGTATGATGAAATCTATAACCAGTTTTCTGAAAACATTTACAGTAAGTAAGTGTTCATTTGTAAGAATAACCGTTTCATGCAACCAAAGCATGCTTTTTATATTTTTGGACTTCATGTTTTTCTGATAGGAAAAGCTTCACAATAAGTCAGGTAAAACTATGCAAATCCTAATTTTGATCAAGCGCGGTTTGATTTAAAAAAAAGTGTGCATTATAGAAGCAAAGTCCAAATTACGCAAGTAAACTCTGTTCCAAGCATAATTTCTCCTAGATTCCAAGTAAATGGTTAAACTCGGAGATCTGAGGAACAGTACTTCATTGTGTGATTTCCAAATAAAGGAAAAATTATGACTTTTAGAAAACATTACTTCGATTTCCTGGAGGTTTCTTTTATTTGTTTGCATAATTTAAATTCATCTCCATCATTAGAAATAAGTTCTGGCACAGAAGACAGATACAGCAGTGTAACATTTTTTAAGGGATACTTCATATGTTTATATTTTGTGCTTTTGCACGGAACTAAGTTGGCAATACCGTAATCGAGAAGACTCTGCATTCCAGCATTCCTTTTGAAGTTTCATTTCAATAAAAGCAAAACATGAAATATATGAAGTAGAATCTTGTTGCAACGAAGGATACATTTGGGACCCTGAAAGGAGCTTAGTTATACAGTGTACAGAATATCCTCGAAAAGAAAGTATAAAATAACAAGGTGTCTATTTGGACAGGGACAGGAAAAAAATATTCGTGCATTATACTTCTCCATGCCGACATTTGCCTTGAAAACGGGATTCTATTGACAAATAATTCGAGAAAACAGGCTGAAAAAGTTCAATTCCAAATACATTTTGTTCGACGTATATAAGACCTCTGATTTAAAACCAAAAATAGGTACAATACATTCAAAAATCGCGAAAGTATGCATATGCTAATACTTGCAAAATTCGCAATGATCAGTATTTTCAAAGTGAAAAAATTAAAAAAAACCCAATCCAGCACGCCGAAAAATATGCAAAAAATTGATCTGCTGACGATGAAGTGCATCCTGTTTTTTTTTGGATTATATATATAAGAAGTATATACTCACGATAAGATATTATCAGTGTACTATATTGAGTGTATTAGAACACGTTTGTTATTCGTTGTTTGATTACTTTGAGAGAATACATCTTGCATGAGCTCTTTAAAATATCAAAATTCATCCCAAGTAAAATAAAAAAATAAAAAAAATATAAATCAGTTTATATCTCTCCCGAAGAATAAATAAACGAAGACTTCCATGAATAGTCGTCCAATTAAATATGTAACCTAGAGCATACGCGAATGTCAACCACTGCAGAATATATCTTACTGCTGATAAGCTCTGATCCTTCTAAATAAATTATGAAGAACGATTCTCCGAACTATACAATCGTATACATGCTGCTCAAAGTAATCTAGACATTTTAAAGGCTTGATAAACCTGTGTATTTTTCGAACAGCAGGTAAAATGCGTATACGTATATGAGGTCTTCATACTTTCGTTGTGGAGAATTCAACCCAACGGTTATGAGTTATATGTCCAGAAGTCAAGATCAGTTCTGGTCCTTTTTGTTTTTATTTAAATCCCAAAAAGATAAATGGATAAATGTATTTCCCTTTTCTCCATAATTAATTCACTGAAAACACACACAGCAGAAATAGCAGAAAAAAAAATTATAATGGCAACTGCCAGCAGACTGACTCAGGAATACAGTATAGGAATATCAAAAATGTTGAAAGAATGACCTTCTATGGTTTTCACTCTCTCTCTCTTCCAGGAATCTGCACTGTTGCACCTGATTGGCTGAAAGAGATATTCCAGAGCATTCTAGATAATTCGACACACATTACATGATTGGTGATCTAATTATTCTGACACAAGGTAAATCAGCCAAATTTAAAAAATACTTTATTCTTCCCTAGTCTGCAGGAATATCCTGATGATGGCTGCGGTACAGTCGAGTCCAAAGTCGCTTAAATGTTGTGCAATTACTTCTCGATTTTTGAAAGCCAATAGCAGGGTTTTTTTTAAATTTCAAAAAAGTGAAGTCGCTAAACAATCTCACACTGTACTTGGCTTGATTTTTTTTTCGGACCCAACTATTTATTTGAACTGAAGGCAGCTATAAAGAGGAAGCGTCGGCAGGTGCAACTGACGAGTTACTTTTATAACCAACTATAACCCAGGGAACCCAGCCGCCGACGTAGTCTCGTTGTCAACACTTATATACTTGGTCTTTTTTTTATGGTGTGACTCACCTCTCTTCTATAATTGTTGTATTAATAGATGGTATGCATGAAGCATGTTTCAAGTATTATTTTGTGCTATTGATTTTTTTTTGGTGAAAAAATCGTATATATGAGATCTTATTCCGTACCGGCGGGTTTTATACGCGATTTCCGCCAACGCCGTGCGTCATTTTCGCGTTATCTACTCTCTTATTTTCCGAGGTTCTACAGTAGGTGAGAAGTATTTTTCGTTTTTAAATTTTACACCCTTGGCAAGCATAAAAATACGTCCTTTTTCCATTCGCGTACAATTCAGTCAGTCAAACTTGAATCATTAATCCAGAAAGTTCGAGAGTTTTCACTTTTATCCACCCGGAAGCTCGTACAATGACCCGTTACAAAACCACATTTGATTTATTTTTTCGGAAATTTATTTAACATCAATATGTGTATTCCTTTAAAAATAAATTCTTTAAATTCGAAAAAAATAATTGGGGAGTTTAATGGTCAGTATAATGTTTATGAAATTCAATACATGACCGGTAATTATAACTTCGTTGGACGATTATAAATTCTCCAATCGTGGAGATAAGAGATAAGTTGGGATTGATTGGAAGGTTCTCTCATCATGAGGTTAATTGCAAGTAATATTGTCATCAAGTGATACCCCAAAATGAAATTGTTTTGCCTTGATTCGGTGTATCACGACCTAGTTCTGCGTTTCTCTGCATTCCCGGAAGAAAGACTAATATCTCTTTCACGTGATGCTTAATTATGTCCTTCATTAATCCAAATCCTACGATTTCTTCATGTATAATCCCTCAGAAAAAATAATCGCGTCAGATACATATTCTGAACGCTCAGGCGGGGAGCGGGGTATTTTATGTTTTTTTATTGTCGTTTTCTGTCAGTTTTTTGCATGTGCTTCCTCGTGACTGAGCGTGTGGATACTCGTGCGAGATAGAAATCGGTGAGCAGAAAACGTGAGGGTGGTTAGAAATACGACTGGTGTATACACCTGCTCGTTGCCACCAGCAGGACCAGCAGCAGAGCCTGTATATATAAAATAGCCAAGTCCCCTTGGTGCACAAGAGGGTCGCCTTCCTTTTTTTCCACCTGCCAGAACATCACTCCTGTCGGGTCTTGATGAGCAGCACAGGGCTGGTCAAAAAATTTGGTTTACTTTGTGGAAAAAATTGAAGAAACTGTGGCTTGTCTAGAAATATTTGGGAAAATCATCCTGCTTAGATATAGTTGGAGAAGAAAGATATGTGTATAAAGTCAACCCCTGCACAATGGACTGAATTTGTGTAACACACTAGTCTGTTGTATGAAAAGTCTGTTGGGAAAATTCAATTATTAAAAAATTAAAATTTTCACTTTTTACCACTAACCCTTGTGTGGCAAAGTTGGGATATATTTGCAAAATTTTGTGTCACTGAGAACTGGGAATTGAAAAAATGCAACTTTTGTACAAATTAAGGCCTGAGTCGGGAAAAAGTCCAACATATTTTTCTAATCCAGCAGAACATTTTGGATGAAGATGAAAAAAATCTCTCACTGGGTGGCGTTTTTTCATACATTCCTGGTATAGGATCAGCATGGAAGATTCCTGAAAACAAAAGAGATTTTGTCTCCCAGATTTTTTCCGACTGAGGCCTTCTCAACCTGGGAGCATTTCAGCAACCTTGGTTCAAACTGAAAAGCTCCACCCCCCAAAAATATCCTGACTTTACCTCACACTGGAAATTAACCCTCCGCCATCCAAGGGTTAATTTTAATCCAACAGAAGTCAATTATGTGGATTTAGTCCATTGCATGGGAGGGAAAACTGCCTCCAGAGCCAGTCTGTTGTGCAGGAGGTCTGTTGTGCATGGGTGGGCTGTATACAGGTGTGGCTCTCTGCTAGCTATAGCAGACCTACTGCATAAGGGATTTTTGCCCAACAGACCAGCTCGGCAAGCAGTTTCTCCTCCCTCCCAACCGACAAAATCCGCCAAACACACTTCTGTTGGTTTAAAATTAGTGTTGACAATTGAAAGTTTTAATTTTTAAATCATTGAATTTGTCTAAAGGACTTTTTGCCTAACAGACTTGTCCATTACAGGTGTGGCCCTGTGTGAATTTGGTTGACTGTATTGTCATCTTATAATTCAATTGTGTCCCAAAAAACATCAAGAATATACCCTGTTCTTGTGCATGAATTCTCCAGTGTACTTCTGAAAGTCCAGTTAGCAACTGAGTTGACCAAAAGACAGTGTCTAAACCCATGTCATTTACCTTTTGGACATCCTGGTTCCATTTCTGTTTATATGCAGTCATGTTCTTTTCTTTTGCAGGTTCCAAATGTATAAAAAAAAGTGTCTGAATACTCTTTTACTCACTCATTGATGGTCTGGTATTTGTTGATAATGTTGCTACAATAAATAAATCTGTTTGCACCTTTACCCATGTAAAGAGAAGTCAATTCACTTTGAAACACACAACCAAAAGAATTAATACTTCTTGTTTTACGTTTATCCTATAATAAATATAATTTCGAATCAAAATAAGAACTTAAAGGAGACATCTAAGGGTATTCATTCTTTTATTTTGATCAACTTTGATAACTTAGGATAACAATATAATATCCTGCGAGCCTCTCATCTTCAAGATAATTGCATTTAATAAACAAGTGAATGTAAATTAAAATATTAATCAGAATAGGTGTGCAAGTTCCAAAAGAGCTGGAATTCAAGTATCACTTACTTGAAGTGAAGTTTGAAGTGAGCAACCCAAGTTAATGAGTCAAGAGGACGGAAAAGAATTCGTTATTTTTGTAATTGGCAAGAAATGGCATATTTGTACCATGTATTCTCCAAGAGATGACGCCCTAGCATTCAAAAGTATATTTATTTGCCTCTCATCATTTAAATGTATTACGCTGGTTTCTATCAGAGACTGATCAATATTTCAAAAGGTACACTTAATTTTAAAATCCCACAATTGCTGTAGTACCAATGTACCATGGGCATCTTATTTTGAATTTAAAAGTTAATCGCCCCGTTTAGCAAATAAATCGAAAATTTGACCGATATCCTTCGCAGGATCTCGTTTATACTCGATGTTTTTCTTCTGTGTCAAAATTGCCCTCTCATTTTCGTTGTGTGAATTGACTGAAGCTTTCCGGGTCATGTGACGTGTTTTCTTGCATTTTCCGCCCCTTTCGTGTGGCATTACTCAGGTAGTTGAAATTCATAAATGATTTTTTAAAATTCATAGTTCTCCTATGCATTTTTTGCCAGAACTTCATGGAGATGACTGTTTTGGTGCTCAACGTCGATTGTCTGCTTCAATATTTATCAAGAAAAACCAGGGAAATCCTTTTCCATAGACGAGAGATGAAAACCGGCGGTATGGAGCTTTTAATTTTTAATTCAAGTATTGCAGAAGGTCTGGATTGTAAAAGTAGACCTAGGAGTACAACCTTTCTCGAGATTTAAATTGGATAAAGCTTCACTCCATATCTTTTATACAGTATATAGGTGTTTGGAAAAAGTTGAATGAGACTTAACGCGACGCTGCTCCAAACAAACATTGGAGATAAAGTGCGATGATGGCCCGAATTTTATATACAGACTCTTTGAAACCACCCACATGCTGAACAGATTTAAAAAATTGGGCAGCAGGAAAGTTTTTAATGAATTTCCATGAACTGGTTCGTTTACAGGTTACATTGATTAATCAGCTCAATTTTCAATAGATTTTCTTCACTTCAATATGGGATGAACAGCATATGATGTAACCCGTTCCTTAAAAATGTCAAATTTCCGTTTTTTTCATTGAATTCCGGACACTGGCTCAATTCAGAAGTCAATCAATCAAACTATTCGGATTGGCCTGATTTCAAAAGCGACTCAAGTGAGGCACTTACTCCAATTTTTGACACTAACACTGTAATGAAATTATACTGCATATCCAAGTATAAGACATGCACCCCATTTCTACAGTGACCAAAAAACTTCAACACTCCAGAAAAAAGAGACTCCAAAGTTCAAATTTGATGACAAATTCCACCTGAATTAAATTAATTTTCAATTGTTTTGATTTTTTACAAGTTCCAGGCAAAATTTTTCCATTTTGTCCCAATTCTCTTTTTACGAGCCCCGATGAAAATGTTGGACGTTTGGGACATTATTGTAGTAAAAACTTTTAAATCGTTGATTCATCAATCATAATAGCTCGTTTCAATGTGCACTACTTATCAGACAAGGAATACTGTTATAGGAATGAATTTTAAGTAGAATAAATAGTATTTAAATAAATGAGACTAAGAGTTTGGTCTGGCTGTGACTGGGATGAAATTTCACTCTATTAAAAGGTTGTTGTAATTTGTACACACGCACAGTTTGAAAATTGCTAGAATGTTGTGTACAAGAGCACAAAAAGAAGTGAAATTTTGTGAGTGAAGATGAAAACAGGCAAACTATTCTTCAAGGATAAATAACAGTTTTTGGAATTTCCAGAAATTTGGCAATTGAGTAAACCTTGGAGGTTTTTAGAAAATAGGTGTGTGAACCAGAGTGTTTCCTGGTTCACACAAAGATGTATGAAAACAAGTTTTTCAAGAATTCAGTTTCTTGAGCTTGTTATTTAGCATGACAAATTATACCTTGTCGTTTTTTTTTGCAACAAATACTTCACAGCATTAAATTATTGCATTTTGTCGCTCCTTTGCAAATTTCTTCATCAGAAACCGTCCAGTACTACGGGCTAATTTTCCAATTCATTTTTCCACGAAATAAATTTCACAGATGGATTTAAAGTTTCACAAAACTTGTTGAAATTCGCAGCAAACTTTGTATATGCTGCTTCCTGACACAAGACAAACATAACTCGGGCATCAAAGCACAGCTTTCATTTATGTATACTATGCAAATAAACACATGTTTGGTAACTTCATGTAAAAACTCTAACTGCACCACGACGACCTCTTTTGCGTCGCTCATCACCGAAATTATCTTTCTTTGTTGCTTCATCACCTCGTCTCTAACTCTTTTTTCCCCTTCTTTATTGATTGCTTCTGTATGTGTTGCTTCGTGTTACTGTTCCTTGTCGTTATTCGCAGGAAAACGCGGCGCAGCTGGCGGGAACGTGAAACCCGAACCTGGGTTTCATCACCCTCGGACTGCATCAGCAATAATGAGTGATTCCTATCTGGACGTGATTCAATATAGACTTGCTCCCTTTTTGTTCCTGTTGACAGGAAAAACGCCGAACACATGCCTGACCTATACTGAAAGATTCAGGAACATGTTTTGGAAACGAACAGAAAAAAACAGAATCTCTTCCCGGTTTAGTTATGACTAAGCTTCGAAAACCAATCGGAGTTTTTATGAATCGGGGTTTTATGAATGTTTGTACTTGTACCTGTATTGTTCATTCGTTATCACAGTGCATTCATTGATCAATTTATAATGACACATTTAAATAGAGCTTATGTTTTCAACTGATACTTAGTGAATCAATGTTTTCCGCAAAATGTCTGAAGGTACTGTTTTAAGTTCTCTGATTGGAGGGAAATAACGTGTGATCAACAAGTAAATTGCATAATTTCAAAAATTGCATACATTTTCACAAATTCATCTACTATACAAATATATGTGGAGAAATATTTGGAGAAAGATTTAGAAAACTTGGAAACTTATAGGGCTTAAAATACTAAAGATCTAATTAGATCTGTATTATTTTAAGCCCCATAGGTTTCTGAAGAAATTGCTGGTGAAGCAAGTTTTTCTCCTCACCTTTTGCAGCACCACTTGATAAAGCTGATCAGTTTCAAATATACAATTAATTTGAAAGTACAATACAAAAACGCACTCAACGAGCAGAGCAATGCAATCTGAACATATTCTCACAATTATTAGGTTTATTATTAGTTCCGCCAGTTTGTCTCGTAGAAAAAAGTTACAATTACTGATGGAACTCTGAGAAATTAGGTATTAATAAAAATTGACGAAAAAATCTGCCCTCATTTGCATAAAAATAGAAAGATAACCAATTTGTATCTTTACTCCACCAGCAGTTTTGCCAATAGATGTGGAATCTGCATATTTGAGTTGGGTATAACTATAGGCATGTCCGGTCAGCCGCCAGACGGTCAATTCACGGTTGCGCACCCGCCAGTTGTCAAGCGCCAGTCGGTCCAACCGCCAGCCAGGGCAGTTCTTGGCCTTGCCAATCCCCAGCCCAACAAACTGCGGTTTGGTCACCTGATTGTCAGAGCACCCCAACAATCGGGTGACAAGAATCATGCTGATTTTTTTTTCAGAATTCAGTGAGCAGAATGGTATCCTACCACAGATTTTTTTTTTCAAATTTCAGCAATATTAGGTTAGGTTAGGTCAGTTTATGTTATGTTAGTTTAGGTTAGGTTAGGTTAGGTTAGGATATGTTAGGTTAAGTTAGGTTGGGTTTGATGAGTTTTTTCTTTTTGTGAAAATTTTTATAAGATGAAATTTTGTTTTAAAAAAATAATCTGTGGTAGGATACCATTCTGCTCACTAAATTCTAGAAAGAATCAGCATGATTCTTGTCACCCAATTGTTTGGGTGCCCCAACAATGGGGTGACTGGACCGCGGTTTGGTGGACTGGGGATTGGCGAGGCCAAGGACTGCCCTGGCTGGCGGTTAGACTGACCGGCGCTTGACAACCTGCGGGTGCGCGACCATCAATTGACTGACTGGTGGATGACCCAGTGCCAACTATAGGAAACTTCTGTGCAATGATCGATTTTTTTTAATAAGAAGCTGAAAATATTTTACCCAACCAAACCTTTCGTTAGCTTTTTTTTTTTTCATTTGCCCCTGGCTGTGGAACTTATGGCTTGGGAAATTCCCGCTGGTATTCCACAGCAGAAAAACAAATGTTACAGCTTAAAAATTGTTTATACATCTGTTGTAAACTCTACCCTAAAAACTTCAAATTACCCCTTCTTCGTCGTCGAATTCCGGAAACTGGCTCAATTCAGAATCCAATTAATCAAAATATTCGGATAGCCCTGATTTCAAAAGTGACTCAAGTGAGGCTCTCACTCTAATATTTCACAATAAAATTGTAATGAAATTCTATCTCCAAGTATGAGACACGCACCCCATTTCTATTGACCAAAAACTACAACATACCCGAACAAGAGAGTCCAAAATTAAAATTTGCACAAAAATTCAACCTGAATTCAATTAATTTTCAATTATTTTGATTTTTTTTACAAGTTCCATGCAAACTTTTTCCATTGTATTCAAGTGTGACACGCACGACGCACCTAAACTTTTATTATACAGTATGTTGAAAATTTTGTTCCCACTCATGACGCTATGAACAACCTTTTGACTCTCAATTTGAAGGAAAAAAGGTGCTCGTATGTGGCACTCAAGTTAATACAGTAGAGGGATGAAAGTGACAATTGAAAAAAAATAAAAAATAAAATCGACCGCATCAACAAGTACATATAATTTCTCGTTCTCGCATCATGTCCAGTTGCATTTTGTGAAGCCGCAGCTGCTCATCAGCGCGACGTTAATTTGAGCGACGCGTCGGGTAATTGGATGACACGGACTTTGTGTCCGGTTGACGCGCTCGTCCCAACTTCCCGCAATTTGCTTACTTGTATTATATTCTCCCTATATATATATATATATTTTTTTTTTCTCCAGAACGGCATTCTTCTCGGCTCTCGGATTGGATCTTCTTCTTTTTTATAGTATCATTTCTATCTTGTCTTATACTCCCTATTCAGGAGTGTATCTTTCGGGAGAGTGCATTAGTTTTTGTTTCCGCACGAGCCACGAAAAATCGGCGCGCGGTTCGCGAAATACGTGATGCGCGTCATTCGATGCCTGTTGCGATGAGCGAGACTCACATGTGAGGGCTCGCAAAAAAGTTTCTGGGAACTATTTCTGGCTGGTCGTTATGTATTCCTGTATTCAAAGCTGCTAAGAGGGGGACATTTTTATCACTATCGATCAAACAACAAATGCTTGATAGTGTAGAATAAATAATGAAAAACTAAGATAAACATTAAATCCTTCTTCATTATATGCTAGGCGTGCTGCTTTTTTGTACTTTTTTTGAGAATCAAATATTATTCCGCCTAAAACGCGGCTCTAGCGAAATCATGCCACAAAAAATACGGAATTGAAAAGTTGTTTCCTTTGACGATTTGGCGAAGTCTTTCTGATTGATTGTACAGTACTGTTTATTTAATTTTAAGAAGATGATATAGCAAGTTTGAATGACTCGTCTGATTAGAATTTTTGACCAAGGTTTGACGCTGGAATTTTTTAAAGCAATTTTCTAAAAAAAAACTATAGCCAGAAATGTCTAATATTCACACAAATGTAAATTTAAATATCCTGAGGTAATATTTAGCATGATACTGTTATTGCAAGAAGCAGTGCTTTCAATTTTTTGCTTCTCTCATTAACCCTTCTACAGCACAGCCAGGAAATATTTCCAAATTTGGTGCCATGCAACATCAGAAATACAAATTAAGATCTTGGTCATCAGGTCAGGAGATCCAAAATTGTGAAGAATCCCATTTATTATCTTTTTGAAGGAACATTTTGCCAAAAAAAAGACACAATGCCCTGCTGGTGTTGGCATTTTTTCCAGCATCCCTGAAAACGGATTAGTATTGCGATGGTCCAAATAACAATAGCTTCAACTTTCCTGGATTTTTCCCAACTTCAGCTATCCAGCAAAGGCTGCCTTTCAGTGACCTTTGGTCAAACCAAAATGCGCAAGCCTACAAAAATGTTGCAGCTCTGCTGCGCAATGTAAATTATTCTGCCACCATCCAAGCATTAAGAAAAAGTAATGAGGAATTTCAATGTAGTTATGCATGTGAATACATTTTCACTAGACGAAAGCGTTACAGATCGACTCTCAGGCCACTTATCATATTGTACGGTACTGTATACATCACGCACAAGCTTTCATCGGAAGCAATCGATTTTCATCTAAATCAGACTACAGTACTGTACTTTTATTTCCCTCATCAAAACCCAAAATTAAAAATCGATGCATTATTTTAATGCACAATAATATCTCTCGTAGCGAGAAGAAAGCATAAAATAAGAATCAACAGAAGTTTGCAATGAGTCCCAGGAAAGAAAGAGTCATGGGTCAGCTAACAGGATAAACACAGTGGTGCGCCACGTGCCTCGATCCCCAGCATGCTGCTTATACCCCGTGTTGTTTCCCCCGGATCGTCTTCCCCGTGGACCCGCTCAGTGCCGCACGGGGTGTAAACTGTCAATTATTCCCTGATGTGATGAGCTACCGAGATAGATACTCCACGCCCAGCAGCACAGACACCCTCTTTGACCAGCCTGTAATGCAGGTTGCTGGGGAAATCCTGCTGTGTCCTCGTGAGCATAGTGTACAGTCGAACCAGCACTGCAATAGTGAAATTCGAATTTTAAGCAACCAGTATGAATGAATGAACAGAACACTTTCGATATTATATTATTATATTGCTACCAAATTATATTATTTGCCGCTTTTCAGCGTTCACAAAGTTCAATCAAGATTCCCACAACCAAACCCCGTACCCAACCAACCCAAATCCACTCAATGACATTTTAATCACTTCAGAGCAGGAAAGCACGAATTGATAACAAAAATAAAAGAAAATACAACATGAAATACAACTGGACATCTGACATGTATGCATACACCCATTCATTCCCTGACATTGGTTACTGTGTAGCAACCAGTAAAAATTACTTCATTAGGTTTCTACTCTGGGAGGAGGTTTTGTGTTATAGGGAAACACAAGCATCTTTTTTGTGGGGAAAAATAGGAGAAAGGCAGGGAACTTGTAAATGGTGATATTATGGAGTTAGGAAAACAAGCATATTTTACATTGTTTGTGAGAAAAATAGAGGAACAGCAGAAAATTGTAAATGGTGATATTCTGGGCTTTCAATTGCTTCTAAAATGAGTTGACAGGATGCTGAATTTAGATGTAAGGGTTCATTTGCTCAATTAATCTCCCACTTCATTTCAAACCAAATCAATTTACATTTTTTGATTGCTTTTCTTTTTCCTGTGTCAAAAAATAGCCAAAAGGCCTTCACAAATTTTAGTTCTGGATGTCTGAGAGGAAAAGCCATTGAATTAGAGATTTTGATGAATCATTTCCTAAGGAATTCAGAAGGGGACTTGACAAAGATATGACTAAGGGAGGTTCACATTATCAAGGTTCAACTGTGTGTATACATGCACAAAAAGGGATTTAAAAACTGCAGACCTGCTTTCCATTCAAAATTTGGGAATAATGTATTATTTACTTGAGTACCATGCACCCTCAAGTAAGATTTTTACCCACATTTTTTCGTGTAGTTCCCAAAAACTAATAACCGCATAAAAATTGAAAATTGAAAGTAAATTACAAAATAAAAATCTATGACGGAAAGGTCTTAAAATTAAATTGAAAAATGAAGCAAATTGGATCAGAATTTCAATTGCACAGCATTTTCTATCCATTTTCCCAATGGGACTAATTTCTGACTCACACCGAAATGGTTTCATGTTTTTTTTCATTCTTGAAAGATGTAAACCTGCATACCAGAGAGTACGTCCCGATTTCCTGCCTCAATTTTCCAGAAAAAAAATGTTTGTAGTACTTGGTTGAATACTGTATAATACATCAGCAAAATTGAAACCTAACTTTAACCTCTCTTAGTCAAAAGTCTCCCTAACTTGATTATTTTTGAAATAGTCCTAAGCATTCCGACCCCTATTTCCCCATGATCCCAAACTCAAAATTATTCTGAGTCTATTTTTTGCCGGTACCTTCAAATTTGATTCGGAGAAATCTGACTACTGTACATCAAAAATACTGAACAATCAACAAGGCATCCAATTTCACAAAAACATAAATTATACTGCTCTATTCGTGGTGATTGAGTGAAGGTTCCTGGTGGGGACATCCGGTGTCATCCACACAAGAGCAAATGCATACCGAAGTGAAATCCAGAAAGAATCTTCCATTCAAAACTTGAAGACATTAACATGTTTAAAGCTGAAAACCCGATATACAATAAACCACGCTTTTAATCATGACCAAAAACTTTAATGATACATTTTATGTTTTGTGGTGCTGATCAGTTTAGCTAGATACTGAGAATTCCAGAATGTCGTCTCCTAGATCGCCATGCTTTATAAGTTTTCTTCTTCGAGGTAAAATTTAGACCTGAGAGCCCTTCCTTTTCTCAGCTAAACATTATACCTTCTATATAATGGAGCGAGGAAATTGTTTCCTAAATTTAGTGAACAGCAAGAACATAAAAAAATAATCTTGGGATGATCAACATAATCAAAGTTTTGCTGTATGGGTGTCTAATTTTTTCCAGATACAGAAAATATATGCAGAAAAAACTCCTTGTGGGTTTTTTCTGAATTCCAGCCATTGCATTACAGTAATATCAGAGGACAATATAAGGAAGATTATGGATTCCACCATTGCATTATTAACCGAAACAAATATAGGAATAAAATTGACTTCAGTGCTTCCAGACTATTTTGAATTTGCCCTTCAGCAGTTATCACAGAGCCCAAGATTTTTCAGCAGTACTTTATTTACTCACTATAAAACGTGTAAACTTTAAGCATTGCCTTCATGAATATAGCCAAAGTGGCAGAATGTTTGAATTTTTCTCTTTGCAAAGTTTTGTTGGAGCAAATAAAACGTCCCTCTCCACTTCTCAAGGCTAAGGTTTTAAAATCTTCAGTTATAAGATTGACTTGGTCAATTCACTGTCTGGTGGACATTGTCAATATCCCTCACCTAGCTTCTCCAAATATCTTCCTACTTAGGTCACCTGCACACTCTTCCTTATACTAGTATTCTGTGTAAGATGTGGAGTTACACACACTTAAACATGAGCAACTCCAACCATGTTTTCACCCTTTATAATGAGTGCACAGTCATCACTCATTGAAACACAATGTATTACAATGTAATGATTTGAGAATTTATATTCAAACTACCTGTGAACCTCAATAATTCAAACCTCCCTAAGTCAAATTCCTCCCTATATAAGTCAAATTACTCCCTATATAAGTCAAATTCCTCCCTAAGTCAAATTTTTTCCATGTCCCTGTCTGAATTCCCTTAGAATCAATACATTAAAACCTCCCCAACTTAAAGTATTTTTCTCTAAAACTTCTAAGTCATATTTTCTGAGCTAGGCCTTCTGATTATAATTCACTTGAAAAATGAAAGAGAAAATTATTGAAACAAATAATTTGGTGCATTTTGAAAGGAAGTGAAAGAAAAATATAGCAAATGAACCCCTGCCTAAACAAGTTCAGCAAGGTATAAACTCATTAAGGAGCAAGTTTAGGCCCAGAATATCCTCATTTATGCTTTCCCACACTTTTTTCTCTTCTCACAACAAAAGTTTTGTTTCCTCAACTGGGAAGCTCCAAAAATCAAAACCTCCCCAGGTCAAAACTTTTTTCTTGGTCCCTATGAAATTCGACATATTACAGAGGTTCAACTGATATAATTTTTCCTCGACCTTCGGTCCTGTACTCTTGAATCCATAATTGAGAAGTCATTCTTTAATTTAAAAAATTAAAATTCTCGAAAATGGCCTTCTGAATCCTGAAAATATAAATCGGACGAAACCCGTTGATTTTTTTTTTCCGACAGCCCACACTCTTGCCGCTCAACAGTACTGTGGCCCAGCACGGGTAACACGATTCCCGGGTCGGTGGGTAATGTGTCGTCGTTTGCTCTCCTTTTGTGCGTATAACCGACACTGACGAGCGACGTGAATCATTTGCTTCTTCTCCCTGTAACCTTATTTTGCATGGGCGTGGGCATATTAACGCCTCATCCTTTTGGGAAGAAACGCTCGTGTGTGCGACCCTGATATAAGGTCACTAGCCTACTTTCCGTTTATCGCACCTTCACGCATTCTTGATTGATGGAGTGTGGAGTCTTATTGAAAAGAATCGAGAGAACTTTGAGGCTATTCGTGTGAGATTAAAAAAAAAGGAACTGTTCTCAGATTATTTCAAGGGAGGATATACGTGAAAGTTCATGGGATCCAACAAAAAAAAAAAGACGCGGATAAAACAGCCGATGAATTAAATAAACAGAACTGCACGATTTTCATTACCTTTTAAAACGATTGGATTTTGTTACAGGGAAATTTAAAATCACCCGACGTCTGTAGGATGCTATATCATAACAGCTTTGATAATTTCAAAAATCATTATCATTTTTAAATTCTTGCCATGCGAATTTTTTTTTAACTTCGCTCTCGAAGAAAATCTTGCAAAATAAGACGGAATCAGGCCAGAGGAATCGTCCGGAATGAAAAGGTATTTATCTATGTCCATTGAATGCATGCTAAAACAAATCTTGTGTATTGTCTCGGATAAATAAATTGAAATATATTTGCTCAGCCTCCCGATAGAAGCTCAAATAGTCGAACATGTCAGGACATTCCTGCGTATGGAAGGTCAAGTTGGTCTTTCTTGCATTAAGTGCGGTGACGAATAGAAATACGAAGCACATTTGATTCTAATCGGCGATTTTTTTTCTTTCAATTTTTAAATAAGATCATACCACTGTATCTAATTTTGGAAAACTCTGCCGATTGATTCTTGATGTCCTGCCTGGATGGCAAGGTTTAAAAAATATTACAAAAAATCAATTGTATGCCAGTGGACGAACTTTAATTCCCTTAAAATCTGAAGAATAGAAGTCGTGGTTCCTAATTACCTTTCCTGTATATGCTAGAATGTGCAAGAGAGTTAAGGCAAACTTGTTTATTTTTCCCAAACCTTAGCAATACAAACCACAATGGCTATATAAGAATGCCAAAAAGAAACAAAAACCTCATGCAGCTAGAATTCCATTACACCAAATCTCATTATAAGGCATTTTTGTTATAATAAATTTCTTTCTTGGTCCAGTAGAATCTCTATGGGCGCCATTTTAGAAAAATCTTATTTTAATGAACTAATTTTAGGCTGAAATCTTATCATAAAATAATTGACCCTGATTCTGGGATGCACAGGCCAAAGGGATTGTGTGATTAATGTCAGAAAAACTTGAAAGAATGAAAGAAAGTGCAGCATTCAAACTTCATCTTAGCAGCTAAACTTAACATGGAAAATTTGGCGTTCAAAAAATGCAATATTGCTTGACACATTTCTTAGACATTCTTTGGCTCCATTTTAGAATGTATGCTTAGCTTTTAAATGAACAGTTTGTTAGAAAAAAATTCCCTCTATTTGAAAGAACAGACAAGAAGGGACAGAAATTCTAACAAGCTTAATTTTGTTTCATGATGCATACAACACATTAGTATAAAGGCAGGTTTAATGAAAGGAAAGAACTCCAGTAATATCTTGTTACAATCCAGCCATAGGGACCAGTCAAATAACTTGATGTAATGAAAAAGTCATTATATAGGAATAAGAAAACACTTTTAACATTATGGCTATTGGGCAGGGACCTAAAAAATAATTAATTTGCAGTTGAATATTTGTAATATGTTACGAAGTACTATTTTTCGTACTCCGAGGAATTCACGCTTCCGCGAGACATTCCTCTATTTCCGATTGAGGTTCACAGGTAGTTTGAATATAAATTCTCAAATC
>CAJPEX010004860.1:0-19242 GCA_905338405.1 Notodromas monacha | reverse complement strand
TCCCGAAAATTTGGGTGCCTCTTTTTTTTTCAGGTCACTGGGTGTATCTTTCTCTCAAATTCCTCAAGCATTCAACCGCAGTTCCCGAGAGATGCGGGCAACATTTTATTTCATATTTATTTCCTCGGGTTGCATTCAACGCGGTGAGAAGATGAGGAAAACCAGGGTCGACTGTGGTGGCTTGAATGGCAGTTTGGTCGCCAGATGGTTCCATAAACGATACACCAATGAATCGCTTATCGATGGTGAGCATCTGCTTGCTTTTGCTTATGCTTGCTTGTTACCGACGACCCATACAGGGTGGGGTATTTATTTTATTTTATTTATTTTATGCATTCCCGAAATGCGACGACGACGAATGAGAACAAGCGAAAGAATTCGGATCGGTATGCGACGACAACGAAATTGTAAAAATAATTCCCGCAGAACCTCTTTTACTGGAATAATTCAGCTGGAGTTGAATCATCGTCTCCATCATCACCCTAAATTGAAGTGAGTCAGAAAAAATTGGACTGAATCGTAAAAATTACAGCTGCTTTTTCCCGCAGCTCGATATGAATACGGATCGACCTGAATATTAACTCGAACAGTGAAACCTCCTTGTGCAGAAGCTGAATTTGTGTACAGTCCCTGTTTGAATTCCCTTAAATAGAACAATAAGAAAGAAGCCCTCTTATAATTCAAAGATGTTTCTCCTACAAACCTCAATGAGAATTTTTTTGGGCCTATAAAGAGCATGAAGAATGACAAAATTTTACCTTTATAAGTCAAATTTCAAGGGATCAGATAAAGAAATCCACTTAGGGAGGTTTTGACTTAGGTATGTTTCCATTTAGGGGGGTTTCTAGTAAGGGAAGCACTCATTTTTGTGGGAAACATTAAGAATTGCTAAAAATTGTGAATGGTGATATTCTGGGACTTGGAAACTACTTCTTAAAGGAGTTTTACAGCATGCATGGTGAACTTGGAGGCAGGGGTTCATTTGTGATATTAGTCTGTCACTTGCTTTCAAAACAAATCAAGTTACAGTACTTGTTTTATTGCTTTTTTCTTTCATGCATTAAAAAAATGATAGCCAAAAGGATGCAGAAAATTTGATTTACAGAGGTTTGAGAGAAAAAGACTTTGAGTTAGGGAGGATTTTATAAAATTGTTTAAGGGAATTCAAACAGGGACTTGAAAAAAATTTTACTTAAAGAGGTATTTGACTTAGGGAGGTTAGACTTATCCAGTTTAAACTGTAAAATGCATTTAAAAAATAAGTTTGAATATTTTGGCAAATGTACCCTTACCTGCAATTTCAATATTCTGTTGACTCATTTGCATGGCATTCATTTTGCAAAGGATTGCAAATTTTTCCTACCAGGATTTTTTTTAAGCTTTCCCCAACTTGAAGAAATTCAAGTTAGAGACACTTTGAAGTAGAACAACAAGAATTTTCGTTGAGGGAAAGATGGAAGAAACGCTGGATTTATTGTAATCCATGATATTCTGGGCCTTGAATATATCTTCCAGTGAGTTGAAAGGATGATGAACATGGAGGGAAGGTTTTATTGGCTTAATTATTCTTTCACTTCCTCTCAAAACACATCATTAAATTTTATTGATTTTCTCTTTTCTGAGTCAATGAAAAGATAGCCAAAAGACCTCCAGAATACTAAAATTTTTGAGGTTTGTGGGGAAAGCCATTGAGTTCTATGGAGGTTTGTGATGCATTGATTCTAAGGGAATTCAGATGGAAACTATAAAAAAAATTTGACATAAGGAGGTATCCAACAAATATATGAGAGGTTTGAGTTGTCAATAAGGTTCAAGTGTGTAACGTCAGGTAAATGCATATTTTCAATTCATCACGACCCGTTTTTGCATGTGATTATCAAGTCTAACGCACTTACACAGCAGTTATCAGCTCAGTAGGTAAGGAAAGTTTTACAGTTGATGAAAAATGCATTCAAAATTGCTATTGAAATAGAGGTCAGATTTAATATTTTGGGCTTTCGGTTGGAAATTTCTGCGGAATTCCCGCAATGAAATGATGAACAATTATTTATTTGCTGCCAAAAATGTAATTGGAATCACGAGACACAAAGCGGATATACTGTATTCGCTTATTCTCTCATACATTAACCAGGCATGAAATTTATTTGATTTAAATTTAGAATTGCCTGAGGGCTTCCGAGCAAAAATATTACTCGATTTCCCTATCTTTCGAAGAGTTTCTAGAAATGTCTGCGTCCTACTGAAAATGACGCATAAATCTTTGAAAAATTGCTTATTCCCTCCACATCAATATGACAATATTTTCTATTTGTGACCCAGGAACTCAAAATCACACGAACAGAACTTGAAATGCGAATTCGACTGCTCAAAAAGGCAGCATGAAAATAGTAAAAAATAAAATAAAAATAAATAAAAAGTAGAATTATTCTTCTTTATGGCCGGAAGACATTTTTTTCCGTTCTTCCAAGCCAAGGTGGCACAATAACCTGGTTCCTTCCAGCACCTGGACTTTCCATCTTACATATATATTTTTCCGGCGATTTTTTTTTGCCACATTTTTCTTTGCGTGCGCATGTGGGAACCGAAGAAAGCGACTGTTTCCTTCTTATATTTCTTGTCTCATTTCCGTCTTCGTTTGGCCAATGCAGTGGTGAAATGTCGACATCCACAACAAGTGTGGGGGGAAAACCATGGGATAATTTCGAAACTCGGTGAAATTTTTTTCCGTGGCGGCGAGCATAACGCCGAGAGGTTAATGAGCTTGAGCACTGGGAAACGCGTTCACTTTTTTTGTTCTCCCCTTTAATTATAATTATATATGCTCGAGACTATTGTACGATTAAATCTGGCTTTAAAAAGAGGAAACATTTCCTGATAAAACGCAAGCCTCGGGTGATCAGAGAAAGAATCAAGGTGGGCAAGTGTTTTCTTTCGGTGTTGACTTGGTCCAGTCTTGGCAATCCTTTCCATTTCGTTTTTGACGCATATATGACACGAATAAAGTCTTCCTTCAGGCATGATTGCGAGACATTCGTCGATGAAAGACAAAACGGTGCTTGCTGGGCTACTTATTTACTTCAAAGAAGATCGAAACAATTGTTATTTCCCACTTTTCATTCGAGTTAAAATTAATGCGATTACAGTAGGTCCCTCCTTTATACAAAAACCATAAAAACAAATTTTCAAGTGCACAATTTTCAAGGATGAAGAAATTAAAGCAGAAGATTGTTTTACGTAAAATAATTTTTTTAAACTAAAAACTGCTTGAATTTCAGGTAGCTTTTGTATAAAATCTTGAACAATTTTCAAGCAATTGAGGAAAATGAGAAAAAAAGGTTTATTTTACTATTTTCATGCTGCCTTGTGAGCAGTCGAATTCGCATTTCAAGTTCTGTCAGTGTGATTTTGAGTTGCTGGGTCACAAAAGAAAATCTTGTCATATTGATGTGGAGGTACGCAATTTTTCAAAAATTTCTTTCTTTAAAAATTGAAAATTTCAGAATGTCGAGAGCACAACCTTGTCAGGATTACTTTAATTTTATACTATAAGTGGAATATCTCTCTCTCTCTGTCTCTCTATAACAAATGCAAGGGGGAGAAACAATTCATTACTGCAGAGAGTATTTTCTTATAGAAGAAAGTTCAAAGGAACCAGCAAAAATTGTTCCAGAGAGAATTTAATTGTGCAGAACCCCTATAACATGAGAAGAGAAACCTATGTGACAAAAAATGCTTATCCACAGAACATTTTTGTTGACAAGATCATTATACACAGAGTCCACCTGTATTAAATTTAAATTTTGAAATTGTATCCTGAAAACTTGCATGATGCATATACAATTTTTAAAGCTGAATATTCAAGCAGAATTCCTATGCCATGTTAAGAGAAACCTATAGGACAAAAAATTCTTTATATACTGAGAACATTTTTGTGGACAATTAAGATCGTTGTAGAGAGTGAGAGAGAGAGACCACCTTTAATCAATGTCAAATTTGAAATGATATCCTGAAAACTCGCAAATTGCGTCGTTTCTAAAGTTGAAAATTCAAGCCGACACTTTGACGTACACAAAATTATTGCATTTTCCTTGCCTAAAATGCTGCATTTTTTCTCTGCAATAAAGGCCACCACAGTTTTCCAAACTCAAAAACTCTCCAAGTCAAGGTTTTTTTTTTGGGTCCTTGGAAGCTTGACTTGAAGAGGTTTATCTTTTTTTAACAACATGGATCTATCATAATTATTCCAAAATGTTCTTCTTGTCCTTTGGATTAGCAGAAGGGATTTATCCAGGAACAGAATCCAAAACTTTCCCAACTTCATGCCATATGGATGTAGAACCAAATTTGAAAACAAGGCTCATCATATACAGTATACAGTATTAATAAAATGCCGTAGGCTTCCAATAATTTCCCATGGATGATGAATATATGCACGTGTTTTCTTAGTATTGCTTAGCTGTCACTAACCAGCTAAGCTATGTGACACTAATGTCCACTATATAATGACAAGAATGCAACCTTCTTTATACTTCACTCACTCTTCATACAACTGCAGGGATATCCTCAGTGAATGACACCATGAAAAGGAAGCACATGACCCACGACAATGACATCCAGATGAAACCACAGGGTTCCTGATTTTGTAACCCTAAACGCGAACTCAAACATAAATCTCAATTCAGTCCCCCCCAGCAGAATCCCCACCAGGGCCCCGAAAATAAATGGGTCTGCCCCCAGAGAAATAATGTTGAGTGGCTGTGAAATGGAATGTGACTATGATGGGATGACAATTAACTGCTTCTGCATGCTGTGCCCAATAATGAAAACTTTTGGTCCATGAGAGGGAGAAGAAGAAAAAAAAGAGAGAAATATGCAAAATAAAGGTAAGGGTTACTCCACAGCAGGGGAACATCTGCGCACAATTCAGCACATGCTGAGCAGGAGCAAAGGGATGAAACATGCGCATTTTGCTCATTCTTTCCCACTATTCGTCCCTTCAGCAACTATACTTTCTGCAAGTTTCCCCCTCATATAACCAGCCCCTTTTCACTATGCTCCACTTCCTTCATGCAACTTGATACTTTTGTGCTGTCCATCACGTTTAAAAGACCCGGGTACCAGCACATAGTTTTCCTTTTATTCATTTTTATTTTTTGTTTCCTGTTACAGCAGGGGGCGCTGTTACTCAGCCTTTTTTTTTTTTTTTTTGCTACCACCATCAAGGGGCCTCAGAAAGTTCTTGATTTGCGCCATTTCTTCTTGAGTTAAGGTAAGATTTACGTTCAGCAAGAAATGCGAGAAATGCTGTCTTTAGAATGTATTCAATTGCAATAGAATTTCATTGAAAAAAATAATAATTGGAGCAGGAAGAAAAACTTCATTATAGTCATTAATGCATTTAAATGAAAGTGTGCCTATTGTACATGGAATAAGAAACAAATGTTTTGTGTCCAATAATTCGTTCAAAGGAGAACTTATCTCTAAGAAAAATCACGGGACTAGAAAATTTTTGTTTCCAAGAGAATTTCATTATAGAGAACCCCTGTTGATTGATAAAAAAAAGTGGAACACTGTTGGACTGCAAAAAAAAAAAAAAGTATACGGTCAAAAGTTTTGTAGAGAGCGTCTGCCTGTCACAAGATTTGTTGTAATGACCTTCTACTTTACAGTACTGTAAAAGCGTAATTAATTCATTTTTTCAGTATGAAGACAACAACAGCGAAAACAGTACCTGAAAGAAACTTTGGCTCTGTGCCTGTTATGCTGAATATCATCCATTGAAATATTTTAAACCTAATTTGGTCAAATACTAAACTTCCCACTAACAGAAAAGTTCATTTTTTAAAAATAAAAATGACCTTATAATTGCGTGTACAGCACATCAGCCTGGAAAGAATTTTTAGGTTAATATAAAAGGCCGTGGGCGTCTCATGCTAATTTCCAAGGAAAGGCGTGATATTACATCAGTAATTAAAGTAAATTAGCCTTAAAGGCTTATAAAAAAAAAGTTTCCGCAAAACTGAAATGCTATACAATGATCTTCGTCCCTGCGCATTTTGAAAGAAGCTTGTTCTTCAAATAATTCCGGATGGAGAACATGGTGAAAGTTTTGCATTCATCTTCCCCGATTTGTTGTCCAAAAACATTAAACATGCAGACTTGCTTCAAGTTTTTTAATTCATTCAAGTGCGGTGAAATCATATCACAGCATAAATATTTTTTTCATCGCGTCGGCCTGAAATTTCAGGCTAACACAAGAAACCTCCGTGCTAAAAAGCAAATTATTGTGCAATTTACTGATCGTTTCACATTAACTCAGTGTGTTTTGGAATGCTTGATATACTGTATTCGTTTGTAATATTCAATGCTAAAAGCATTCATGAAAAATGCCACAACGAATCATCGCAGTCCCGAGAAAAAGGTCGAAACATTTTTCTTACCCGGAAACAATGCCGTGAAAGAAGCGAGTCAATTCTTCTTGATGCAACTCGAGCAATCTTCAATTGTTTGCTGTTTTCATTGCATTTTTCGAAATGCAAGTACTATAGATATGCCAAGACGAATGGAAGCTCATTCTGCTGTCATCGTGAGTTTTAGAAAGAATACAATCTGCTATGCTGTCAAGGGAAAATCGATCGATTTTTCGCCGAAGAATAATAGTATCTTCCCGATGACTAGATTCAAGTCGCTGATTCAACTGCTGCACGAGGAAGTTCACTTCATTCCAGTTCAAGAGAAAAAATAAAAGGAGATTCCATGATTTATGACAGACAGAATGCACGCAAACAAAAAATGAATTGCGAGACCATCTGTGCAGAAAAATCGACGGAAATAAATTTATAGTATCGCTTGTGCAGAAAAATAGGCGGATGTTGCGCTATTTTTCTTTCCCCGGAACGAAGGCTTCTTATCCGGGGATTATTATTTTCTTTGTTATGATGAGTCAGGAAATGTTTGAGTCAATTTCCGAGTTGCGAAATTGCGAGGAGTCGATTTGAGGAGATTCGATGCTCGTAATTGTTCTCACTCTGATTTCTGCAGAATCGTAAACCCCCATCCCAACGAAAATGTACTGATGCGATTTGACTGATTTATTTTCATTCAAAATGATAGTAGTAGTCATATTTTTGCGAGATGTTCTCTTGCACATATAATGAAATGAGTTTTTAAATGTGCTGGGCTTTTTCAAATGAAGGGTTTATGCATTGGATGAACGAGTTTTTTTTTAATGGAGGGTGATCTAAACTAGAATCATAATCTGATCAATCACATTATAACCATATTACAAAATAAATTATATGCAATCATTTAATATTCCCTAGAATTCGTTTTGAGCCCTACTCTCAATATAAATACTGTACTAGTACTACTCTGAAAATGATTCTAAACCAAGAGCGACAATTTTTCAGAAGCATGAATTGTTCGTAATAATAAAAAAGTAATCCTGGTAAAAAAAAAATCTAATCCGCCAAAATTTTCAAAAAAGACACAATTCTGCGTCGCTTTTAAGGGATTTTCCCAAGAAATATGTACATCATATAATGGGTGTTTTTGTTCTTCGCTGTTGGACTCCTTATTGGCACATTTGCTCCTAAATTAGCTCAGCAAATTCTGTTTCCTGATATTTCCGATTCAGCAATAAACCAAACCCTCAATAAATAATTTCTAATTCTATTGCATGATTTGAGTAGTTCTTGGAATTTAAAATTGAAAGACCAATTTTTCAGCCTAAAATTTTGCTAAAATCCTATCTCCACATTTCAGTGACTAAAACTGAATTTCTCCTTCAAAAGTAGGTCATTAGACTTTGAATTTAGACATGAACTAAATTTCAGCCCTTGTCGGACTCTGGTTTTTTTTTCTTCCGTGATAATGAAATCAATTGATTTTTTACTTTTTCCATCAAAATATGTTTTCTTATGCAATTGGTTCAAAATATTGTATTAGAATTAAGTATATAATGCTAACCAAAACACAACTATTCAACTTTTTGGAATTTGAAACCACCTTTGATGCGCATCCACCTAATTTTCTCTCAATTTAAAAAAAAAATGAAAGTTAAATACAGCGTGCCAAAATAAGAATATCTACATCAATGTGTCATTTTTTCGAGTGAGATACGGTGCCAGACCGCAGTGGTCTATTTTTTTTTTAGGAACTTTTTGCTGAAATCAGATACAGTATAATCCACAGTTTTGCCACTCCCAGGAATTTTGCAAATTTAAATCGAACCTGGGGACACTTGCATGCATGCAGCTATGCGTGAATGAAAACTTTCGTGATTCCCCTTGCCCGCGAGCGAATGAATTTTTACAATGCTTCATTGCCAAACTCGCTCGTCCATCATTCCTGGGCCCGGGTTTTATGCAACCTGCATATGTGGGGGGATTTTCTTTTGGTCGGGGCTGAATGGCACGGACGGGGTTTCGTTTCCCACGAGGTGCGAAAACTGATTGCCCTGAGATTTCATTTTATTTTTTTCTCTCTCTTTCTCGAAATTCACCTTGATGCATGATAAATGCTCTTTGGCATTACTGCATTTTTTTTCTTCTTCTTCTTCTTCTTTTTTTTTTATGTCATATATATACGGGAGGGTGAGGATGATGCAAAGTGGGAGCCCGAGGGCGTTGCGCATTCGTTCACTGTCACTTGTCAAGTTTTAAGTTGGAGGGATGTGGAGGAATTTCAGCCCCCTGTCCGGCTCTAGTTTTTTCCTCATGTGATGGATCAGCTGGGTTCTTCATCCTCGCCTCATTAAATGACGCGGGCTTCCGCGAGGAACCAGATTAACTTGTATTCCGAGACCTCATTTTCCGAATTTATTTCATTTTCAACGGTCCGTGATGCTGAGGGTCGATTGAAGTCGGCGAAAAAAGCTGCAGTGTTGGACTTCAAGTTTGATTAGTGAGTGAGTTCCTGAATATGATGTAGAATTGTAGATGAAATTAACAGAGTTTGCTTTCAAGGTAAAAAAGAAAAAGGCTAGGCATTGTTGGAAAACAAAAATGTTTTCCAGGCTGATGTGCTGTACATGTAATTGGCCTTTTTTTAAATGTAAAAATGACCTATTCGGTTTTTAGGAAGTGCAGTCTTTGACCAAATTAGGTTTACAATATTTCAAAGGATGATATTCAGTATAACAGGAAACAGAGCCATCAAAGGTTCTTTGAAATTTTTGCTGTTGTTGTCTTCACTGTGACCAAAATGGCACAAAAAGGCAGAATTTCAAAAATAAAACTTCTGAATCAGCGGAGGGGTTCAGCTGGGGATCTTTTTTATGAGATCCCAAAGAAAAAGATAAAGATGTATTTCAAAACTTCAACCCCAAGATGCACTACCCTGCAAAAAAAAAAAAGCCCAGCACAGATGCAGAAGAACCCTTTCCTGCACAAGCTGGGTTAATGACTTCAACATGGCTGATTGCATAATTTATTCATTTTTTCTACCAATAAAATGTACTCTTGTTATCAGTGGGTGATGCAGGGCCAGGTGCCTATGAAACCCCTATCAATGTACTCTATAGTGATGTTGCCCAACTGCCACAGTTGACATAAAAATTCAAGTATTATGTGGGCACAAGGATCAATGAAGAAAAAATTGCTCTTCTGATAATTCATAATCACCAAAGTTGCACTCAATAAGACCCTTGAGAATAAAAAGGGAAAGATAATGCAGGTGAACTCTCTTCATTGATCTCTTCTGCAAAAATGTTCTCTGTATACAATACCATTTTTTCCCCAAAGGGTTCTTTCTCCATTTCTATTGGTTCATTACAAAAAAAATCAAAGGACCAGAAATAGAGATCAGAGAAAGAAAGTAATTAATTTGGTAATGAAGGTATACACTGTATAGGAAGCGTTTAGGTCCACCTAGTAGAGATGTTGTTTTAATAGAGAAGTTACTAAATAAAGACCAGGAAAATTTAAGAGATTTTGTTTTCAAAGATATATTACGGAAATAATACCAGGAAACCTAAGACAAAAAAAGAGAGTCCACCAGTATTCACCTTCTTGTAACTTTCTTGTTTGAACTTTGCTGTAGACAAAGTCAACTAGCACACTATTTCCTTCCCATGTCCAGTCAGCCACCAGTTGGTCAATTCACAGTTGCGCACCTGCCAGCCGTCAAGAGCCAGTCAATGCAATGGCCAGCCAGGGCAGTCCTTGGTATAGCCAATCCCCAGCCCACCAAACCGCGGTCCGGTCAACCAATTGTCGGGGCACCCAAACAATGGGGTGACAAGAATCATGCTGATTTTTTTCCAGAATTTGGTGAGCAGAATGGTATCCTACCACAGATTTTTTATTTATTTCAGGATTGTTAGGTTAGGTTAGGTCAATTTATGTTATGTTAGTTTAGGTTAGGTTAGGATATGTTAGGTTAGGTTAGATTAGGATATGTTAGGTTAGGTTGGGTTGGGTTTGATGAGTTTTTTTTTCTTTTTGTGAAAATTTTTATAAGATGACATTTTGTAAAAAAAAAATCTGTGGTAGGATACCATTCTGCTCACCAAATTCTGGAAAGAATCAGCATGATTCTTGTTGCCTGATTGTTCTGGTGCCCCAACAATTGGGTGACCGGACCGTGGTTCAGTGGGCTGGGGATTGGCTATATACCAAGGACTGCCCTGGCTGGCGGTTGGACCAACTGGTGCTTGACAGCTGACGGGTGCGCAACTGTGAATTGACCTACCAGCGGCTGAGCGGGTACCTTTACTTCCTTGTTTGAATTTTTGTAGAGACTGTACATACCTGTATTTATATTTTTTTTGTTCAAATTTTGTTGCAGAGGAAATCAGCCTGTATTTACTTTCTTGTTCCAATTTTGTTGCAGAGAGAGCCCACCTGTATTTACTGCCATGTTTGAATTATGTTGTAGCAGGATAACATCTGTATCAACTTTCTTTTTTCAAGTTGTAGAAGAGAGAGTCCACCTGCATTGACTTTCTTTCTTTTACTTTTGTTGTAGAGAGTCCATCAAAACAGGTGATACCTTGCAGTTTGATCCCAATTCATTGCCAAACTAGGGTCGAATTGCAAGACATGTGATAAAATTCAAAAATACCAGTTAAAAAATGCAAAAAGAGTGACCACAGCAGGCCAAATTGCAGAGCAAGGGTTGAATTGCAAAGTAAACTCCTGGCAGGCTAACTGTCAAACTGTGGGGCAGTCAAATTTCAGGATGTTGAATTGCAAGGTAACATCTATGCATTTACTTTCTTGTAAATTTCTTGTTTGAATTTTGTTGTAGAGTGTCCATCCTGTGTGTTTTACTCTCTTGTTCAAATAATGTTGTAGAGAGAGTCCACCTGTATTGTGTTTCTTGCTTGAACTTTGTTGCAAAGAGAGTCCACCAGTATTTCTTTTCGTGTTATTTTTTTCTTCTTTATTTTGCTGCATATAAAGAGGTCACCTGTACTGNAAAAAAAAAAAAAAAAAAAGCCCAGCACAGATGCAGAAGAACCCTTTCCTGCACAAGCTGGGTTAATGACTTCAACATGGCTGATTGCATAATTTATTCATTTTTTCTACCAATAAAATGTACTCTTGTTATCAGTGGGTGATGCAGGGCCAGGTGCCTATGAAACCCCTATCAATGTACTCTATAGTGATGTTGCCCAACTGCCACAGTTGACATAAAAATTCAAGTATTATGTGGGCACAAGGATCAATGAAGAAAAAATTGCTCTTCTGATAATTCATAATCACCAAAGTTGCACTCAATAAGACCCTTGAGAATAAAAAGGGAAAGATAATGCAGGTGAACTCTCTTCATTGATCTCTTCTGCAAAAATGTTCTCTGTATACAATACCATTTTTCCCCAAAGGGTTCTTTCTCCATTTCTATTGGTTCATTACAAAAAAATTCAAAGGACCAGAAATAGAGATCAGAGAAAGAAAGTAATTAATTTGGTAATGAAGGTATACACTGTATAGGAAGGCAAATCCAGGTGGATCATCTCTACAACAAAATTATCTCTTCAATGATTTATTTCTGGTCCTTTTAAATTCTCTAAAACAAAAGTTTCTATATAATGCCTTTATTATGGTCCTTTGGATTCTGTTTTTAAGAGAGTCCACCAGTATTCATCTTCTTGTAACTTTCTTGTTTGAACTTTGTTGTAGACAAAGTCAACTAGCACACAATTTCCTTCCCATGTCCAGTCAGCCACCGGTTGGTCAATTCACGGCTGCGCACCTGCCAGCCATCAAGAGCCAGTCAATCCAATGGCCAGCCAGGGCAGTCCTTGGTATAGCCAATCCCCAGCCCTCCAAACTGCAGTCCGGTCAACCAATTGTTGGGGCACCCAAACAATGGGGTGACAAGAATCATGCTGATTTTTTTTCAGAATTTGGTGAGCAGAATGGTATCCTACCACAGATTTTTTATTTATTTCAGGATTGTTAGGTTAGGTTAGGTCAGTTTATGTTATGTTAGTTTAGGTTAGGTTAGGATATGTTAGGTTAGGTTAGATTAGGATATGTTAGGTTAGGTTTGATGAGTTTTTTTTCTTTTTGTGAACATTTTTATAAGATGACATTTTGTAAAAAAAATCTGTGGTAGGATACCATTCTGCTCACCAAATTCTGGAAAGAATCAGCATGATTCTTGTTGCCTGATTGTTCTGGTGCCCCGACAATTGGGTGACTGGACCGTGGTTCAGTAGGCTGGGGATTGGCTATATACCAAGGACTGCCCTGGCTGGCGGTTGGACCAACTGGTGCTTGACGGCTGACAGGTGCGCAACCGTGAATTTACCTACCAGCGGCTGAGCAGGTACCTTTACTTCCTTGTTTGAATTTTTGTAGAGAGTGTACATACCTGTATTTATATTTTATTTGTTCAAATTTTGTTGCAGAGGGAATCAGCCTGTATTTACTTTCTTGTTCAAATTTTGTTGCAGAGAGAGCTCACCTGTATTTACTGTCATGTTTGAATTATGTTGTAGCAGGAGAACATCTGTATCAACTTTCTTTTTTCAAGTTTGTAGAAGAGAGAGTCCACCTGCATTGACTTTCTTTCTTTTACTTTTGTTGTGGAGAGTCCATCAAAACAGGTGATACCTTGCAGTTTGATCTCAATTCATTGCCAAACTAGGGTCATTAACGTTCTGTACACTATTTTAAGTTTTTATGGTCAATTTTTTACGTTTTTCTCACTGGTGTCGTCCGGTTTAACGTCTCGTTCCCAACTTAACGTTTCATTTGAGGACCGTCCGATTGACAGTTTTTGTGGGGCAGTCAAATTTCAGGATGTTGAATTGTGAGGTACCATCTATGTATTTACTTTCTTGTAAATTTCCTGTTCAAATTTTGTTAAAGAGTGTCCATCCTGTCTGTTTCACTCTCTTGTTCAAATCATGTTGAAGAGGGAGTCCACCTGTATTGTGTTTCTTGCTTGAATATTGTTGCAAAGAGAGTCCACCAGTATTTCTTTTTGTGTTATTTTTTTCTTCTTTAGTTTGCTGCATATAGAGAGGTCACCTGTACTGTGTTTGCCTTGCCATATACAATGCACACCTTCCACACCACCAGGGTTACTTTCCATAAAGCAATCAGATGGGCTTGGCTTCTATTGTCTCTTCCTGAGCAGAGTTGGAGGGCAGTCCCTTGGATCCAGATCATCGCTCCGTTGCCCAATTCGATTCGAAACACGGACGGGCTCGTGTTTGACGGATGACTTCCAAGCTCGTGACTGTGGAACATACATAAGCCATGTCCTCTGCAACTGAGTGCAGTGGATCGCCCGCCTTATATATTACCACCCAGCTACGCCTAGGCACTATTCCACTTGGGCACCGAGCCCGACCCTCAGCGAGCTAGGACCGGGTTGTGCTGTTTCTTTTTCCTGTCGGTGTTATTATTTCCACGACGATATTCCCCGGTAATCACAGCAGGCGACGGGATCCGCGAGTCCCCCATATACTGGACTGACCACGACTTCAGCTAGCTGCAGGCAAAAAGGCTGTTAAGGTACAGAATGTACATGTGCCAGCAACAAAAAGCATGCAATTCACAAAAATGCTTCAGGGACATCACTGGTGAGATCAAAATTGAATGGTGAAAATTGTACAGTGAGACCCCCACATGCAGACATAATTGGTGCATCAAGAGTGTCCCTCAGTTGAATTGTCCCTAAGTCAAGGCTTGTTTTCCCATAGACTTAGATTATATAATTTTTAATTGGTGGTTTATGGAAGAAATATCCTTCAGAATTCCATGAAAAAAAAATTTGTTTGACACTTGAATTTGATTCACCAAACATACAGTAGTTTCAACCCAATAAGAAAAATTGGAGCATTGAATGGCATACCGCTGTACCGTTTGTTGAAATTTTGGAATCTGTAAAAATAGCATCCAAGTCACAAAGAGAGAAGGAACTCCCTCTGCGCTATAAGTAATTTTTTTAAATTATCTGAATGGATGGGAAAATGATGGGAGAAATACCAAAGAACTTTTCTTGTAAAGATCTTAGGGCTGGAAATATCAGTTTCTAGCAATTAAGCCTAATAAAAGTCAATTTTCCTAAAGGTTTCTGGCAATTTTATCATGTAATGTCCTCATGTTGAGTCAGTGTCTGTACGTTGCGCCTTATTACAATTTTTTATGGAAAAATAAATGTCCCTATGTTGAATTGTCTCCATGTCAAGGTGTCTGCATGTGGGGGTCTCACTGTAATTCTTTGGAAATATTTCATTATTATTATTATTATTATTTGTAACAGTTTGGAATTGGATTGAAGCAAATCTTGCAGACAGATTTGACCAGTGGTACCCAACTCAGATGGGGGGGGTGTGCCACATCATGGAGAGAGACAGAGACTTTGCAGGCCTCAATGGAAAATTAAATCTTATTAAAATAAGATTCTGCTGGGTGATGGAAGGTTGAAAAGTCATACATTCGCTCAAATTATTCACAGTTTTTGTCATATCTTGCATGAGCTGCAATGCCTTTTAAACGGCCAGCTTTAGGTTGAATTCAGTCTCTCCTGACATACACAATATTTAACTGCAGCATGACGGCATACTGGCATACAGTATATACTCATTTCAGTATATATTCATAAAATAATTGTGCTTTGATTGATACTGCATGAGCCCTGCACATGTGATTAATGTGAACAGAGCTACAATTATATAAATTGGTCGCTCAATCAAATATACCATGATTTAGTCTGGGAGAAAAAACATTTTTTATGCGCAAAAGGGTAATTTCAATCTACTGTACTCCAAAAATTATTTCATCACTCCGAAAGCGAAAAAAATGGGGAAATTTTCAGAGATAAAGAAACCTGGTCCCTCAAACCCATCGGTCATTTTAATTATTTCTCCGGGTTTCATTTATTTTTCTTTGCTTCCCTCATTCACCTCCAATACAAGTATCACNAGGAAGCAGGCATTTTTGCTTGGGAAAGGAAGACGTTTTAAAAGCAACTGCTGTGATCGGTGAAATTCTGGGCCTTACATTTCTTCTTAAATGAATCAACAGAATTAATGAACTTGAAGGCAAGATGGTTCATTTACCTAATCAGTCTTTTGTTCCTTTTGAAAACCCATTGCTAATTTTTTTTATTTTTCTTGTTTCTATATAGGAATTGGTCTTCATTTGTGACAAAAATGCTGAAAATGGAACATGTGCCAAATTAGAAAGCTTTTTATTGTCATGGGTGTGTTTTTGAACACAGCAAATTCAAAGTTCACCAGCCAATGAAAAGCAAGTGTGTAACTAGGAAAGGTCCAAATGAACTGCAGTGTGAATATTTCAACAAATCAAGTTCATTTCTGCAGACTGAACTGTTTCAAAGAATGTCATGTGCAATGGAAAGACAATCCCATGCCTATAGTTGAATCCAGGATACTCATTGTAAGTGTTAAATATACAGTACCACCATCAAGAGCATTTTATGAACACCACCAGTCAAAAATATTTTATTGTAAGGTACATCTGCTACAATATCAAGAATTTCAAGATACTGTACTGTATTGCCTTGGAAATTAGCATAATTAGCTAACATACCTGAGTGGTAAATGCATGAGTAACATTCAAAAGAATTGCGTAAGGAATTACCCTACCTGTAAACAAGAATATTTCTTATACAGTAAAATCTCATCACAACAAAATCATTGGGACCAGAGAAAAACCAAGTGTTGGAAAAAAATTGTGATGATGAAAGAACTGCTTTACCATTATTGCTACTGGGCAGAGACCTAGAAAGAAACTTTGTTTTAATACAGTTGAACCTTGCTAAGATGAACCTCACCAAGTCAAATACCTTTCTTAGTCATTTTTTTTGTGAGTCCCCATCTGAATTACCTTAGAAATAATGCATTAGAAACATATCTAAGTCAAAGGCTTTTCCTCAAAAACCTCCATAAGTCAAATTTTTGAGTCCTTTTGGTTATTATTTTATTGGAACAGGAAAGAAAAGAAAAGGATTTTTATGTGCTTTGACAGAATGTGACAGACTAAATTGGGCAAATGAACCCCTATCTCCAAGTTGAGTGCCCTGTCAAATCATTTTAGAAGCAACTTGAAGCCCAGAATATCATAATGTACAATATTTAGTGCAATTCTTTGTTGTTTCTCACAAGAAAAATACTTGATTCTGTAAGTAAACCATTGATGCAGTAATTCTATATAACTCAGAAACCTCTCAAAGTCAAAACCTCCTCAAATCAAATTTTTTTGCTGGTCCCTTTAAATTTGACTTAGAAATGTACAACTGTACAAGAATTGCCATTATCAGATTTGTTGTAATGCGATTCTATTTAGGTGGAATGTTAGCTTGCAATTTTTTATGATCCTACCTCTCTAAAAAAGGATGGGAAAACTTTCCAAATTCTTGATATAAAAAGTTGTGTAGTATAGTATTTTATAGTTCTCTCACCAGGAAGAAACACCTCTTAATCCTCCCCCAACCCCAGATATCAAGCTTTCCGTTAATCCCTATGGGTAACGATTTTTTGTGCTTCCAAACTGTGCTAGGATGCTCTGTATACTGGGGTGGGAAGTAGGAACGCATCGGTGCATGTTGGCGTTCTCGCCCGCCGCTGTCCGCCAGCACTGGGAAATGGAAAGGGCATTGTAAACGGGAAAATGGGAGAGAGTGAGCGTTTGCCCGTTGACGTAGCTGCGGTATAGTAGTTCAACACGGACAGAAGTCGACTTTGATAATTTTGGACTCCCTGATGTAAAATAAGTCACGATCACAGTAATTTCATCCCTTAAATAAGTAAATTACTAAGCATTCAATAAAGAATCCAAATTTGAAGAATTTTTGGATATATTTAAAAGCACTGTACTGTATGTTTGTGTGATGGTTCAGATGATGCCTTCCTCCCTGTTGATTGAATATGGTTTAAAATGACCGCGTTCAAGGCATTTCACAACTAATCATCATGTTATACGTTTCTTCAGTCTCTGTTCGAATTCAGCATGAAAAAACCGCTCATAACAAGAGAAATTCCAATATCCCATAACAAAGACATTTGATATAAATGCAAAAAATTGAATTTGCAGGAAATCCAGCTTTTCATACACCAGATAAGCCGGTTTAAAACTTCAAGACGTTCTTAAAAGTTCTATTCAAGGTTGCACTGAGGCACATACATAATACAGTATTATTCCCAAGATATATTTATCATGAAGTGTAATTTTGCTCTCTTGTACAAAAACACAGAAACGTACAGAGCATCAATGAGAATACCATAAAGGGCTGTGCCTTTCATGTCTCTCTGTTTTTCACATAGTGTTAATGTTAAGAAATGGCATTTCTATGAATGTCTACACCAGGAGGAATTCAGAGCAAAACTTGGAATTTCCTGATGTGTGTTCCAATTCCAAAATATGCATGTAGAATTGAAGTTCTGCTTCTGTAAAATAGTAATAGAAAAATGTGTGCTGGAAATTTATCTACTGATTTGCATGCACAAAAGCTTTTTTCGTCTGTTAAGCTACCAAAACTGCATGCCAAGCTACAAACACTGCAGAGAAATGTGGAGACGAATAAAAGAAAACATGTATTGCTGGTCTGAAAAGGAATCGAAGACAAGAGAATACAGGTATCTTCCATTATTGTGAGCTCGTGTTCATTTGAATACGAGACTCAAACAGCACAGGACAAACAAATAAAAATTGAGGACGCTTGAATGGGAGGCTGTCCCAGAAATGTCTACAATACTCTGGCTGGGAAAACTGCTCACTCTCACCGTCAACCTGCCTTCTCAGTGTAGCTGCGTGCGGCGCGCAGTCCGTCCACTCAGTGCTTCACGGGAAACCGTTGAGATAAGCTCTTGTTTGGAGAGTGAGTCGCGTGAACTGTTCTGTTTCGGTGTACGTACAGAACAGTATTCTGTACTGAACTTCTGACGGAAATGTGATACGTGATCCATGAACTTATCGCTGTATGGTTTACCCCAACATGACGTGGTGTGTATAACGCAGTGCTGCCATCCGCAGTATAGTCACGCTTCATTTTCCGCGAAAAACACGTACACGAGTCAATAGTTTTCCGGTTGCTTCGTGACGTGTATCCTGTAAATATGAACGATAGTTGGGTTACGCTATCTTGTTCAGATTCAAAAGTTTGAAGTAAAAAGCGAGATGTTCTTGAAGTATGTAAGCCTAGATGATTCTTGGTATGGTTATATCATCCTGGAGGAAGAAAGAATGATTTCAGTTCGCGATCGTCGAGCAGATGTGCATATGTTGAGTGTGTTCCGTGTGCGTTGTTACCGTTGTAGATACAGTGATATGTTATGCGTATGATTTTGATTTTTCAAGCTTTGACCACGAAATGGAAAGGCTTTTTTTCTGTACAGCAGACGCTAATTTCTGAATTTTAAATGATACTTGGGTCAAATTCTACGTTTCAGTTTGATTGTACTGTATATATGGTATGCGAGTTTTCTGTCCAGTCGCTACCGTTCAACGGTTCAAGCATATATAATTTCATGAAAGTTCATCCGTGAAGTTTTTGCTGAATAAGGTCGTTTGCGGGAATATTTTCACTGTACTTCGTTGTTGTAAGGTGAAAACCTTTTTCCTTACCCATGACACCAAGTATTGATCAAGCTCTGTTTGAGAAGCATACTGTACTGTATTATGAGCGCAGGAGGTATGTCTGCGCGAGGATCAATCGATGGCCTATTTTTCTTGTTGTGATGCGTTGGTCATTCGGTTTTCTTTTGGGTTTGAGTAGTATTTTTGTTTGTTTGCAAATTAGAAAGTTCGAGGTCAACGT